>JAOEHX010041225.1:23103-33768 GCA_025448015.1 Bolborhynchus lineola
TAATCAAGCCAGACTTAGGAATAACTCCAGTTAATCTGCAAAAAATGTCACCCATTTTTCTATTTTGCATAATAATAATTACCTAAATATTGAAGTCCAGCTCCACAGAACATGAAGAAATCTAGGGACCTTTGCAGAATCATCCAGATGTTGTTTCAAATTTTGTGGAATGAAAGGACAGGTTCTTCCTGCTTTCTTCTTGTGATGGAAAAGAAGCATTTATTTCCTGTGAATTTTTTTGTGCTTGGAATTCTAAGCCTCGGAAGTTCAGAGGAAAGCACCCTTTCACTCAAACACGTTTGCCCAATTTGAGTAGTGGTGGTTGAATTTTAAGTGAAAATGCTTTTCAGGTCTTATTTAATTAATCCATACCAAGTTTAAAATAAAATAACAAAAATATAACCTTACAATTGCTCTTTATTTTCATCATAGAAGCATATATCTTGTTGATGTGAATAACTTGTGCAGAGACAATTCTTACATATGAACTGAAAATGGAGGATGTTCTCTGATCATTTTGTGCTAACTTCCCAGTTTATCAGTCACTTCAGTTCCAAACTGGAATGACAAGATGATATCACATTTGATCTTAATATACATCACACAACCTTTCAGGTTTAGAAGTTCATATGAGCTAAAACCAACTGTCTTTGCTTGGGTGGTGGTGTGCCAACAGCAGTTTTTTCGTAACATTTTTTTCTCTTCTGCTCGTTGTAGGATGAAGTGGCCCAGCCTCTGAACCTTTCAGCCAAACCCAAGACATCTGATGGCAAGTCTCCCACATCACCCACCTCTCCTCATATGCCAACTCTGAGAATAAATAGCGGGGCCAGTTCACTAAAGTCCTCCGTGCCAGCAACATTAGCTAGTCCTTCAGCCAGAGCTAACACAATAGGTAAGCTCAGTTTCACTTGTCCCTCTTCATAATAATTAATAGGTGTTAATAGAAAGTAGGCTTATCAGCCAGTGGCTGACTCTGGTCTATGAGCTGTCACAGGCTGACCATAATACTACATTTGTTGATGTCAGTGGAGAAACTCCCACAGATTTACCATTTCAGGAGTATCTTCACTTTTACAGACTCAGAAAACAAAGACCTGTTTTATTTCAGATACTGCTTTATCAATAGAAGTGAATACATTCTATTTGTTTCATGGGATACATTGAAGACAGTGACCTATCTAATGGCAGGCATTAGAGACCTGTGATGTTGTACTATGCCATCTGAAAGTGATGGATAAATTGAAATAGAAAACCCTTTAAGTTAAAAGTCTACATATGCAAATGCGTCTTTGCAAAATTACAGGTTTAATCCTGAGTCTGCTGAAAAGCTGCATGGAGCATTATTTCACTTTAATAAATAAATCAATCACCGTATTTGATGTATCTTGCAAAAACTCTTGATGGTCTGCTTTTAGCATTGTTCAGAAAATAGTGTTAATTCTTCCTCCTGCCAAAATCACCCCTTTGCCTAAAGATCATCTAAATAATAACAGTCTAAGTGATTTTGCAAGTCTGATGTGTTAAAGGGACTGCTCTTTGTGTGTATAAGTAAAGTGTATGCACACCTCATTCATCATCCTTGTAACAGAAAAATTTTAGACCACGAAGTGCAATTGAATATAACCTGAATTAAGATTTCAGCCTGTAAATGAAGCTTTGTTTAAGGAATTAAGTGAGGTAGGTAGTTGTACCTAGTTTGTTACTCTGTGTCTTATTGCTCTTAAAGCATCTTCTGCTGGCCACTTTCAGGGATGGACTGAAAAAAAAAAAAAGAAGCTATAGTTCAGACCTGTCAGAAGCCCTTTCTGTGAAATCTCACTGCTACATAGTAATATCTTTTTGTGTCTTCATTGGTTTCTCTCAAGCTCATTGTACAATGTATTCTACCTGCATAGACAGCAGGAAGAACCATAGTTATGTCCAAAGGTTGGAGCAGGTCTAGCTCCCACCAAATTACCATCTCACTCTGCCTACATGATTATTGCTAATGTTGATGAGAGTTACATATATCAGACAGAGAATATGCTTCTATGACTATAAGAAAAGAAAAGAACTTTATTTGGTACGGTGTGTCACAATTATATAAATATTTTGTAAATATCACATTGTCAATTGTTAATACATGTATTAACTTTACACTCTTTAGCTGTGGAAGGTACTAATATACTTTATCTTTAATCTGCTTGGCCCTACTGCTCTCCATGTACAATGCATCGAGTTTCAATTTTTTTCATATTAAATTTTTTATCCTTAATAGAGTGAGCATCACATTTAGATGTGGAGTTAAACATCTGCCCTGCATCTCAGTGTCACAACATCTCTTGTTCTCTCCTCTCCAATTTTCTCCCCTTGCACACCTGATATTTTTCGTAGGTTTGAGACCTCTGCAATTTACTTCTTTTAACAAGATGCAGAGTTTGAAATGCTGTACCTGTAGTGAGTGATAATGTAATTGGATAAAAGCTGTGAGGATGAATGGAGCTTTAAAGGTCACTCTTGTAAGAAGAATTAATGCATTATACCATTAATAAACCATGGAAAACTGTGGAGCAAAAGATAACATACTTAAGTTATTGTTAATGACACAGAGTTCACTGCTGTATGTCTCAGCTACAAATATAGAAAGTGACTTTTTGAGGTTGCTGAGTAATATCATGGTGCATACTGTATATATAAGATAAGCAGTCTTTAACTGGTGCAGGGGCTGGACAGACTTAGCCTACTTCTAACAGAGGTTTATTCTCTAGTGAAGGACTAGAATAATGAAAGACTGATGAACACTTTCTGGAGTGTTTTCTGCTAACTGTTAGGTCAGATCCAACCAAAGTTACAGCAAGTGAAACTCATTACCATGTTGAAACCATTTGGTGGTCTTAAGAAAGTGAGCATGAAGTTTCACGTCACATTCTAGTAGGAGCTATGCCACAAAAAAAAAAAAAAAAAAAACAACAAAAAAAAACCAGAAGAAAGGGTAGAATTTTATCAAAGGTACTAAGGCCCTAAAAATGATAGAGAAAGTGTATCACTTCTTTATCTCAAGAGATTAATCCCTCTACAAAAAGTCACTGGGAAGCATGCAGTCGTTTGCCAGACAGTTGCTTCGACCATTGGAAGGATTAGAGCTGTCAGTGCAAGGCATAGGCTGTCTGTGCTAGGTGTGCGCAGCCCGTCTTGCTGGAGTGTGCTTGAGCTGTCACTTTTCACCACCTCTAGCTTTAAATTAAAACTGTTCTCTGAAAGCAGTTCTTCAGGCTTCTTGGATCCCATGGCATGAGAAATGCTCATGTATTGTTGAGTTATTTTTGGAGGACACAAACTTACAGCCTCCTGTGATTAACAGTAAAGCAGCATTCGGGCATACAGATCTGTAGTGCTTTTTTAGAGCTATCCTTATAGTGTGTAAATTATGCTACAGACTGAGCAGTCACAAATGTCGTGGCTTCATGCATGACTTTAAATCCAAGCATTTCTTTTTGGGAACAGGCATATGTCCGTGAACTAAAAACAGAAACAACTTCTCTCTGCCCTTTGCCATTATCTGCAACATCTCTATGCTAGTTTGGCAATCCTTGTAACTAAGTGCATTTTATGTAATGCAGTTCCCCTCTCTGTCAATAATTCACCACCTACCCTAAACAACAATAATTTACATTCAACTCGCTTCTATATTAATCATTTCCCTGCACACCAGCATCTTGGCAGCTACTGAAAAACATAAGGAGTGCTTGCTTTTATTCACTGTCATGTGCCAAACTGTCTCAAAGATAGCAGTATTCAGGAAAAGCCAAATAGTCTGGAGAAGGGCATGAATTCCAGTTCCTAGGCAAATTTGTCTGTACAGTTGAAAGTACTATACCTAGCCTAATGAAGAGCAGAACCAGCAGTAATACTACTGTTTGTTTATTTATTTGCTTCCTTTTTAATTTATTCTGAGTACATCCAAGCTTGATCAGTAACAGATGCAAAGTGGGGAAGAAACCAAGCAAGTTGATAAAATGGAGGTAAAAAAATTAATCAGCTGGTAGCACTGTACTGGTGCAGGATATATCATTCCTTATGCTGGGAAAGCTGGAATTGCTGGAATTCCATTGGCTTGGAATTACTGAACTGGTTCATTTGATAAAAGCAATGTGAATCAAGTTATTTCATACAAAACTCTCAGGGTTTCTGGGTATTTAGCCAAAATCTAACTGTTAGTACAATTAACAACAGTCAAACCACACAGAAACTTTTCTTTCTAGTTTTTGCGCAGAGGAGGATGAGAACACCAATCCCGTTCTGCCTGCAGTCTAAAAAAAACTACAATAAAAACCAAAACCAAACTAAAATCCTGACAGCAGCACGGCACTGAACTAATCTGACATCAGCTTCTTCCCCTGAAATGTTTTAAGCAGCAAGACAACATCCTATGTTTTTTTGGCAATCAGCAGATCAGATAGAAGAGTCTAGCAATACAACAAGGATGTGTAATCTGACATGATTAGACAAGGCTCTTTAGGAACAGAACATTCATAATTGAGACAAAGAAAGAGTATTAATAACACTTTCCTAACACGGCAGTTAGCCATTTTATATTTCCTTTCTTTAATCTTAGTGTTTTTCAACAAATCATGGGATTTAATAGCGTGTTTTGGCAGATTAGAGGATTTATGGCCCAGATGTTTTTTGTTCTAAAAATGGATTAGGGTGTAAAGTTTGCTGGAATCCATGGAACATGTTGAGGCAAGCCGGTCATTTTGTGTGTGATTAGTGCCTGCCTTCTGTCTCACAGTCCCTCCATCTGTCACAATTCACCAATGGATCTGGTTAGATTTAGCCTCGTGTCACAAACAGAAGTCCCTTTTCTGGGCAATTTCATATTACAGATTCATTTTATGCCATTTTTATGCCCTAGTTAAAAGACAGAAAGAAGTGTGTGCGTGCGCACGCGTGTGGGGATGTGGAGAGGGGGAGGGAGATAGATAGATATTAGCCTCTCCTTTAATGTTTGAAAAATAGACTGGGGCTTGGAGTCTCCCATCAGTATTCTGTCCTACAAATCGCATGCAGATCATAATAAGTATAATCTACAGTACGCTAAAGGAAAAAAATGACAAAGTGTCACATTTAAAATTAAATAGTATTAGCTGTGCGGGTGATGCTTGTAACATTTTAAAAGGAAATAATTCAGTGACTACTAAGGCTAAGCCCTAGGCTGTGAATTTGCAGCAAAACAGTGGACATTTGACCTACTATTAGCAGCATGAATAGGAGTGGGAATGTAGGTCCATGTAGCTGTGGTTTCTTATACATTTCTGAATGACAGGTGGTGGTGGGGAGCATTCAGTGGATGAGGTTTCTCTTCCCAGTCATTATGCATTTCATATCTATAGCAAACCACCGCCACCTGTGGTTTATTTTAATATATTCACAAGTTTTAAGAAGGGGAAGAATGAAAAGGTCTATTTTTAAGAATTTTGGATTGCTGGTATGATCAAAGCTTCCTCTAACTCATATCCAGTTTCATCCTGCTGCATACAAACCACAGGGCTAACCTCCGTAGTGTCAGGGAAATATTGAAACTAATGGGATCACACATCTGTACAAGGATTTTGGCTCTGAAGTTTTTCATGTTTTCTGTCCAGGTGGCTCTATCATAACAATAGCAGCATGGATGCGTTTATGGGCATTATCTTTTAACTCTTTCTCATTAATAATGATGAACTATTGGTGCATTTCACCAATGAAAGCTAAAGTGTTTTCTTGTAACTTTCTTTTTTTAAGATATCCTTTCTTCTATCACGTCGTCAGGTTATTTAAATGACCATGATGCTGTTACCAAGGCAATCCAGGAGGCCCGACAGATGAAGGAGCAACTTCGGAGGGAACAACAGGTGCTGGACGGGAAGGTGGCTGTTGTGAATAGCCTGGGTCTCAATAACTGCAGGACAGAAAAGGTGAGTTTCTGACACTTCCTTTGCAAAGGGTCTGAGATTTCATTAGGCCCTTCCTCCAGATACGTAGGTCCTTCGTCCTTTTTTCACCTCCTTTTTCTTGCCCTGATTTCTTCTTCCACATTTTTAAACAGAAGAGTTGTTTTTTAAAAAGGGGAAAGATAAAATGAAAATCACAACCAAAAGATGACATGAAAATGAGACCTGGAGAATCTTGGGGGAGAGCGGGGTGGAGGCAGAGATAGTTAAAGCCCTCATGAGAACTTTGGAGGCCGCTAATTCTCTGTTCCAGCCTGTCAGTGCATATTACAAGAAGGTGATCTTGGAAATCTGTGGGTCTAAGTGGAAATCTTCCTTTATAGAAATGCTTACATGTGTTTGCGAGATGAGCTGGATTTGAAAATAATCAAGCTTCTTTAGGAACATAAGCTTTGCTGATACTCAGGCTCAGCTTCTGGGTATTTAGCCTTGTGAGGTTGTCATATATGATATTTTGTGACCATTGCAATGTAGCACTGTCATGTCACATTACATGACTTAACAAAATTGAAGAAATGGAAAATTGACAACACAAACTGCACCAAGTATTTGCAGTGGAGCTTCAAGGCAGAAGAACGTATGGGCCTTACCATCTTCTGCATTTGAACTGGCCTGTGAAACTCTGTTATAACAAAATATTGACAAAGTGAATATTCTCTAGTAAAATTTGTATGTACTGTAATAGTCATATATGTTAAAGAGGTTGTGATTCGCTGCTTTTCTCTGGAAATACATGATCTCTTTCCATGCACTGCCCTGGCTTATGGAGGATAGACCTTCCAGGCCTTGCTGACACATTTATAGTGAGCTGTTCTTATAATACTGCCACCTAAGATACACATCCGAACTCTTGTGTGTGTCTCAACATCATATGCTTAGCAAGACTTTTTCCTCAGTTCTTCTCTTCCCCTGCAATATTTTCTGAGATGAAACAGCCTTCGTCATGCAGTACAGCAAAGGTAACCATAGTTGCATTTGGTGTAAACTGAATTTTACTGAAACCATTTCTAGTGGCTTTTCACTGTAAGGCCTTGTGTGAATCACTGAAAGAGGCAGATAAATAAAATGAATAAAAATGATCAGCTATTTAGCAGAAACTTGAAAGTCAGTCATCCTAGGAAGCTTGTGAGTCAAACAATATTGTCCAGAATGAGCAGATTGCTAATTTGGATAGCTTTCCATTTTCCCTGGTTTTAGATGGAGTTTGATCAATAAGCTGTGAGAAGCCAGCAGTCTGGGTAATGAATGTTAAATGTACGTGTGAGTCTCTCACTACTGTACTTTTCTCATCAGGCTATCCTGGGTGTAAGCGATGTAGAAATTGCTCCAATTTCATGCACTTTCTTAAGAGGAAGGGGAAGGAAAAAGGAGATCAGTGTAATAGGAATCTGGTGGTACATACAATCTCTGTAAGAAGAGTAAGAGCGCTGGTATGGGGAGAGAGAAATAAAGAGAGGGACGAAGCATGTTTATGGCATTTCACATAGAAGAGTACCAGAAGGGAAAAGGGAAAAGCAGAGTGTCAGATATAAGAAGAAGTGATCACAAGCACAAAGGAATTTATATTCAAATATTTAAGCATTCTTGAAAGGATGCTCGAAGCAGAAATTTCTTTTCTCTGCTCCCCATGTAGAAATGACTTTAACACTCAGCCAGATGCTAATGCAAAGTGACTCAAGCTATTCCTCGCAAGCATAGCTAAATTGCCGTTATTTGTTAAGCGCATTGAATTCAGCTGTGGATACAGCAGTTGGTTGCATTCAGAAAGCATCTGTACCCTTTTTTTTTTTCTTTTTTTCCTTTTTTTTTTTTTTTTTAATCCTCCAAAGCAGAGACAACTCTACCTATCTCCCCCCTCTCCTCCCTTGTGCTGGCTGGGAATTGTCAAGTGACAACCGGCCAAATCCTTTTGGACAGGAAGCCTTCATCCTGAGTTCTATATACTTGCAAAGCAGGCCTTGTGGTTGGATCAGGAAGCCCATTAAAAGCACTTTGATGGTATGGAAATTCATCTTCATGAAGCACCCAGGCCCCTAAGCAGCGTGCTGTTTAGCTGTGGTTACAGATCAGTCATTCACATCGGAGGGCAGTAATTGTGCTGACGGCTTGTTCAGCAATGGAAGCACATAAAATAATCCCAGGCCCTCCACCATGGCATTGCGAGTTAATCTTCTTTAATACAGATCAGCTGTTGTTCTAACACATGACTTTATGCTGGCTCTAGTGACTCTGCACAGCCTTTTGATTAAGTAACAGGAGTGGAACCATCTGCATTCACTTTATTCTGTTACTTTCCTATTGTTGGGATTCTCCTTACCCCTTCTGGTTTCACTTCTCACCCTCAACCCTAGCTGAAGTTTATTTTCCTCTCTAATTCATGCCGCCTGGTGGGCTCATGGAGGGCAGAGAGAAGTTTAGAAGGTAGCAGGAAGAAAAAGTTGTTTACTCAATGGGAAATTTTTCTTAAGCAGTTGTAGGGTTTGGGGCTTTTGATACAATAAATGCCAGAACTTTATCACCAATTTTCATCTATTTATCCATTATTTTTTTTTATTTTTAAATGGGAGATGGGAAAGGACAGAGCCATATCTGAGCTCTCCTAGACTATAATAGCATTTGGGTTACTAGGGTGACCAGTTAAGCCACTAAGCAGTAGTTAAGAACTTACACATTTTAACTTGGAGGGTCTCTTGAGCTGGCTCTTGCACTTGACCCAACAGAGAGCAAGGCATAGGCTGTAAAGTTCAGGTACTTGTTCTCCTTTCCCATATATGCTCTAGGCCATCCACCAGCTATCCAGCCATGAAGCTTGTGTCTATTCCATCTAGGACTTAAAGTTTTCTCTCTTATTAAGAGCAAGGTTTGATAGGAAGACAAATGTTGCCTTTTTGAGGCAGATTTTTTTCCGTTTATCCCTATTTTCAGTGAAAAGAAAAAGAGATAGTTGGGAAGGTGAGTTTTGTGAAACTGACTGCTGCAGTGTTACCACTGAGGGTGTCCCTTCAGAAGCTTAGGGTCCTATCAGGGAACTCAGAGGCAGCTCCCTGAAATTTGGGATATTTCCTTTGCTCCCTGGTTGCTTCCTGATAGGGAGATTTTGAGGTAGAGGAAGGAATTAAAAGAGGGTTAGCCAAATGAAGCAATGTGTCCATGGGCATATCCATGCTTAGAAATGTACATTTTGACCATAATTGTATACAGAAGAAAGACTCTCCTTCCTGTAGAGTGATCTCAGTCTGTATTGGCAGCAAACACTCAACTGGAGCTATCCCAAATTTTCCTCTCTTTACTGCAGTGGCTACCATAATTATGGAGACCTACAACTCTCTGAGACCTGCTGAGTTTTTTTCCTTCATTAATTTTTGCTGCAGCCTACCAGTAAAGGTAGTGTGTGCAGTTCTGAACACGTGTGTTGGACCTTTGGTAGGGATTTATCTGCCAGGGGTAGCTGGGGAGGCTCAGGGGTGGAAATCACCTTTGCGAGTCTCTGTTAAAGCTCTTGGGGCTTTTCTCCATGCATGTGCGTGACCTGCTATCTGGCTTATGTTCCCAAATGGGTTGATCCCTGAGGATAGCCAGACCTGCCAGCTGTAAGGCAGTAGTCAGACAGGAATTTTGTGGAATTGGAGAGAAACTGTATAAAACGAGTCACAAATGAGAAGAGCTTTTTAGAAAATGGCTAGGATGATTTGGGTGAGTCACTTTATGGGCATCCAACTTGGACTATATTGACTGATTTGATTTTCAGAGGATTGCAGTAAAAACTATGAGCATCATTATGAACATGGATTTTACTAAAACCTATTTTAATTGCAAATGCAATAAAACATATTTTTACATTACTTTTCTTGGAAACATTTCCGTGTATAAATGAAAAGTGTATGTGTGTTTTTCTGGTTTCTTGGAAACCCAGGAGCATAGTCTTATTTGTAATTGTCATCTACAGTTAATTATAGCTTGATAGGTACTATACATAAACAATGTCCCTTTTATACATGTAGTTTAGAGCGCAGATTGTCCCCTAGTGCAAACGCCACGGTGGGCAACATCAGCAAGTGGACTCTGCTCTGTTTGTTCTGCCTCAAAACTGCCTGTTCCTCTGCAAAGGAGATGTACACAAACACAAAGAGCTAGCATGTGTGTGCACGCATACAAGCCTACAGAGCACTCTTTCAACACAGCACAAACATGCACCGAGCTAGCCAGTAATTTTCTGACTATAGGCAGACTCTCAAGCTTTCCTGCATGTACCCTGGTGGCTGTAAAAAAGGAGGAATACAAGCAGGTATTTGAGCATGTGTCTGTGCATGCTGGTGCAATCACAGATAGTGGTTTCCAGATGCTGGCACCTGCTAAAGATGTTGGTGGCTGAGACACTTGCGTAAGTATACACAGCCACACAAGCATTTCAGATGTGTACAGACGCAGTCTCTTAGCATGCTTGAGATGAGCGCATCCGAATACGTGTACCTCTTGTGCTGAGTATTTCTTAACCTGTGATACAAGTTCTCCCTGTTATTGCTTGCAGTGTGTCCTTTTAAAAGGCTCTGACACGTACTTGTCTGCTGGGCTGTAACTAAAGAGCTATTTGTAACAATATTTATTCCAGCATTGTAAGCAGGAGCCTATTTATTACTCATGCTTATGGAACAGTGGGTTCAGGATGTCTTTTCTCCCATTCCCACCCACC
>JAOEHX010041226.1:2754-49257 GCA_025448015.1 Bolborhynchus lineola
AGGAGTAGGAGCAAGACAGTAACACAAAAAAATAGAAAGTAACCAACTTAAACACATAATTCTATTTTTTCTCCATGTCTAAAAAAAAAACATGCATGTATTTTTACTAGCTTGAGTAGGTAGCAAATTTCTCATTCTTATCCCATCACTGAAAACTATACAACCAAACTGCATTTAGAACCATAACAGTTCAATTTTAGCTGATTTATTTACTTAAAATATACACTATATTTATATGACACTTGTATCTTCAAAAGAAAAAGCAAGTTTCTACTTACAAACAGTGTTCAAGTGATCTATCTAAAGCACTACTCCACAGTAAGCGAGGCTTTGAATGAATGTCAGAGAATAAAGACAAATGTTTCGACAGCATCCATTGGGAAGCATTACAGATTACAGCATTCATATTAATCATTCTAATTTATGTAATTTTATTATAATCTTTATATTCTAAAAGCAAAATTATTACCCTTGCTGATAAGGACTATAATATATCATGATTACATGATCTACTCAAAAGTACATACTCTGCTATTGAAAAGCCTCTATTACTTTCACGTGGTTTCTTTCTGCAAGGTTCCTCACGACAGACGCGCACAGGTTATCAAGCACATGACTTTCCCTCAAACCCACAAATTACAGCAAAGCTACTACCAGCCTAATGATAGACATGTTCAACACAACCATTCAGAGAAAGTTTCAACATGTTAAAGTGGAATTTCCATAAATGGATACAAGTAAACTCTGTAATTTTTCTTTTTCTTATAGCATCTCCGTTTCCTTAGATAACCCAGCTACATGAAGCAACTCTCTATGAAATAAATACAACTGGCATCTTTCTGAGACCGGATAAGGGCAAGTAAGTACCAGCTCATGCTTTATACTCAAGAGGAGTTTCAAGATACATAATGTCAAAAACATGCAAAAAACATGAGGAAGCACAACCAAACCCCTCAGCCCTAGCAAAACCATGGAGCAAATGCTTTCTAGTGCATTCAAAAACTATGACCAAGCTTGCAAGATCAAGTCTGTAAATTTTTCAAGCAGATTTCAAGACTACAAGACAGCTACAGTTTGCAAATATTAATATATTTTTTCATCTCCAAGAGTGTTGTTCGCTTACTTGTACAGTTTCTCATGAGCAAGCTTGGACAACAACAAAGCCTATTACAGAAACTCTGCAAAACTGCGTCAATGTCACTCACAATGTTCAATTTGTCTGCTTTTAAAGCATCAACAAAGAGCCTTTTTTAAAATAGCTGACTGCAAAACTAACCTTCACCATCACCATATGTTATGTACTTCCACAGGAAGACAAATTTACAGGACTGCCTAAATGGTTTGCTTGGTTGCATATAGAGGTATTAATTAAAGTTCCAGCAACCTGTATTATGTCAACATGTTAATTTCTAAATAAGACTATGCAACCTCTCTTTGTGAACATCTAGACTATACTGGATATGAGAAGTTGACACATTTCATGGTCCCTATACCTCTACATAGAGAGTTAAAAATAATTCACCTTGAAGTCATCATGGTGAATATACAAGGAACAGGAAAATACGTGGTTTCTCATCCCTCTGATATTTATGCTCTACTGAATTACAATAACACATCATTTCAAGAGCCTTGACTATTTAGCAGTTCTAATATCACAAAGATTAAACCTCTCACCACAGTCAAATACAAATGCGCAGATCTGTATAATAAGGAACATACAATAGGAACATAAATGAGGTTGTACTTACAATCTAGTTAACTTCTGTGTGTTCTGAAAAAGCAGCTCTGGAAGAACTTGCAATTTATTCTTATTCAGACGCCTAAAACAGTTACAATAAGAATAAAAAATAATTAGATTATCTTCCAATTTAAGAAGCTTATTCTATTATGCATAAACACATGAAGCTTCCATTATAGTAAACCTCATGGTACGAGCTCAGCACAGAACACATTGTGTACATTATTCCCACACGAGCCAAATGGACCATGCCATCTCTAGGCCACCTGCCTATGTTCTTGAGGTAGGGAGTCAAGTGACAGCGACCACAAAGTTGGAGTGTTTTAACAGGGATGAGTACACAAATCCCTTATTTCATTTTCCTCTAGATGCCTACTAACTGTGAATCATATGGCCGTCATCAACAGCTTCCACTGCTCTGAAGGACAGTTATGAAGGAGCTGCTCTCTCCTTCTAAAGATCTAGGTTCAGTAAATGAAGTCATTTGACCAACTGAGATTATTTTCACATTAGCTACAGGTTACACACAAGAAGAGTTTTTATTTTAAAGACTTTTTAAAAACTCCACTTTCAAAGTACAGGCACTGCTGTAGAACAGAGGAACACACAGGTAACAGGGCAACTATATGGTGATTTGGAATAGAATCTTAAATATTCTTCCAGCAATGTGTTAGTGAACATTTAGAGCTTAATGTTTATACCTTAGCCCATTTTATTCACTCTCTGTGAAAAGTTTTATACTGATGACCACAACTTGTGAATTTTAAGAAATTTAATTTTAAGTTGTTACAAGTTACTCCAGCCTAGTAGCTATAAAAACCCATACACTTCCTCTCATCTGTAAAATGTGACAGCCCTGCACAATCTAAAAGCACTTCTGCTCCTAAGAAACATTCTCTTCCCACAAGCCTTTTTCTGCTAATAGCAAAAAGTCACTTGCTTTCACAGACCTAATGAATGTTATTTACTTAAAGAAGTTGGCAAACTAATTCCTTAGAACTCCACTGTTGTAAATAAGAAGCCAACCTCTCACATACATTCATACCTAAGCCTATATTTATGCCTCCTTTGTGCTCATCTACCTTAAAAGTTAACTTTAGCAACAGATTTTTCGTAAATTTTTGATCACAGAAGGCACCAGGAACTTTAAGAACCCTGCTGATACTTAGCATCCAATGTCTGCTTTC
Source organism: Bolborhynchus lineola (assembly GCA_025448015.1). Lineage (NCBI taxonomy): Eukaryota > Metazoa > Chordata > Aves > Psittaciformes > Psittacidae > Bolborhynchus > Bolborhynchus lineola. The sequence continues at coordinate 5,680 of JAOEHX010041226.1, forward strand.
CAGTTTTCTTCCACATTGAGTAATTTCACTATCACAATTCAAAAATTTTTGGAATTGAAAGACCTTCCTCAGATCAAACTAACGTTGTGGGGGTTTCATATGGCAGTTTTCATATGGCCACCATATGAACATGTCCTGCAAGACAAAGAGGTGATGGAAAAAAAGGGAATATAAACTTCAATTTCTGACACCTAGAACAGATCAAAGGATGCTTTGCAAGCTTGCTTACAGAGCCTACACATTACACGTGGCACGTGCTGCACGCGAACTTAAGCAGATCCAAAAACTTATTTCACAGTTTCTGAGATACACGAAGAAACTAGTAAAGGAAACACTAAACAAGAACACAGGAGATACTAAGTACTGGTTCACATTTGGAAAAGTATATGGGGAAGATTTTCCACTGGATTCGCTTACCCGTGTGAAATTTCACACTTTTATACCTAATTAATCTTGTTTAGGTTAAATTTGATAGTAAAGTGTTACTGAATTCTCATCAAATTCAGGTTTTCAGCTAAGCATGTTTATATTCTAGAAAGGGATAACAGGATGAAATACAACCAAAATAATTACTTACGATAAAACAGGGTTTCGCACCCCTCTTTCAGCAAGATTTCCGCTAGTTCTTGAGAAACACTAAACTTGTTCAACTTCTTCATTGGTCAGAAGGAAAAAGACTGCCAGTGAAATGCATCTATTCTACATAGTTGTCTAACGTTTATTACTGACTGTCATCTCCTCTCTCACAATGTACATGTAAATATGCACTGTCAATCCAAAGTCATCTGACTTATCTCAAAGCAACGTCCAAGAGTATTCTCATCTCTACTTGCAAGGACTGCACAAATGCTGAGTTTATGTTTATTGCTCTAAGTCAATGAAATAAGCAAAATCGGGTTAAATTTCTAGAATAGGAAGTTCCATCAACAAGCAGACAAGAAAACGTATGTAGTAACAAAAAATGTATTTTCAAGGGTAGGAAGTTTGCAACCTGAGAAGTCACTGTTATGCAGTGACACAAACTTCTCAGAGAGAAAATGAAAAGCTAACACCAATTTTTTTCCCTTAACCTGCTATCAAATTAACCCAGAAGATCAATATTTTAACTTATTATTACCTAGTATTTGCATGTGCTAACACTGCCCTGCCTGTCATGGGTAAAGGACCAAGTTCCCAGTTGCCCTTTTAAATTGCCCTAAGCATTTGAAGATCTCATTCTGACATTACTTGAGTACTCATTTTCTTTCAAACACCACATGAAATGAAGGCCACACAAGGATGCTTTTGAAAAGCTCATACACCACCCACCCAGGACTTGTAGCACACTACCCCTTAAAAGCACCTGTCCTCCTCTCCCAGGTTAAACACACACCCACCACGCAATCAGCGTGTGTGCATGCACACATGTGCACACACAGCACCAAAGCATCACTACCCTAGCACTGAGCTACTCTCAGAGGAAGGAATCTGGGGCACTGAGCCACACAAGATCTGGTCCAGGTTATTTGCCTTGGGACTGCTGGATGTGAATGCAGCTGTTCAGTGTCTGAAGTGTTTTGAACTGGATGTTTTACAGCTAATAAGACCTGCAAAGTATTCCAGGAATTTGGAGTGCTGGGCAGAATGATGCATAATCATTTAATGCCACAGAACAGATGAGTTCCAGTGCTGGATCTCAAGCAGCTCTGGACCTGCACAGCATGGAGTCCAGACTAATAAAATCTCCTGGAAGCTGAAGAACTGTGCAGAGAGGCTCTCCAGAAGTCATATCAACTCTGGCAATACCTGCATTGAGTCAAGCTTATTAAGTCTGATTAGACAGATGCTGACTGTAAGGTCAACAGTCCCCGTAACACTGCAACTCCCTCCATCTACCAGCTTATTTTAACCACTAACATGCATGGGAAATGGAACTTTGTACATTCTGTTCGTTAGTCTTCTCCTCAAGTCCCTGTGACCCATAAAACCTGACCAAGCACCAGAAGAGTTCTGAAGGTGTAAGCAATGGTGTTCCAGGAGTCCATACGTCACTTCCAAGGTTTCCATGTAAGACCACCACACTAGCACAGCACCCTCTTGCTAGGATCAAATGTGTATTCATCTACGCTTCTGTTGGAAGAGGTTTAGGAAGCTGGAAATGGTGAAGGCTAAAAACCTGTGTTTCTGTATGCAGGGATTCACAACAGCAATGAACTACTGCTTCTTCTGAAATTATTATAAATCATTGACACACTTTTAGTAACTTAGATTGCTTATTAAATTGAAAATTTAAGCATAGGGTATAAACTTATCTAGTTTAATTATGTTGGGATAGAATATGGTTTCATCCTCCTACAATCTCTCCTATAGAACCAAGCATATAAGAGGTTCAACTCTTCTAATCACCTTACATAGGAATGCAGAGTAGGAGCACTTCCATAGAATGTTGAACATTATTATATATAAATATTCATAACACTAGGCATATATATGCAAAATATCTCTACCCACCATAATAGTTATGAATGATGGCTTTATGTAACAGAACTTCAGACTTGTAAGATGTACCCATGAGTTTTTAATGAGAGTAACTCCTTCCTTCAACATTGCAGACAGCAAGACATGTCAGCATTATTTTGCAAGATATATAGCTCAGGTAACTTGTTGACTAATATAGACTAATTTGTTGATTAATATGGGTATTGCATGACATTATTTTCATGGAGAATATAAAGATAAATAGACATTTAAAAAGACGAAATACTAGGCTACACCTCAAAAGGATCTTAATCACAATGTTAGAGAAAGATGACAAAGATGATCAGAGTTACAGAGCAACTTTCATATTGGAACAGTTTAGTATACTTCCCACAAGGAAAACAACTGAGGGAGAATACACTAACGGTCTGTATGATTATGCAGCAAGGGAAGGTGATAAGAAATAGTTGGTCTCATCTTTTGCAATACAAGAGAAAGCTTGGAACTATTAAATGAGAAAGCCTGGAAGTATCAAATGGTGGTGGTGATAGCTTCAAAAAACAAATGGAATTTATTTTCCCACACAACGTACTGTTCAATCGTGTACCAACTGATTGCATACCACTGGTTATTAGTTTATGTGGGTAAAGAAGACAAACAATTAAGAACGTTAAGTAATATTAATTAAAAAGGCCCAGTTAATGATTCAGGTGATCTCTGCCACGATATAATTTATATATTAGCTTTTTCTTCATTTGCTCTTCTTTAATGAGTTTCAACTGGAGACATAGTACTGGCCTACTCATATTTTGGGTCTGAGCTCACATGGCCATTATCTTCCAGCTTTTGGTACCTGGGGCTTTTTTCCCCTGTTGAGTTCATCAGAAAAGAATTTAAACTCAGTACTAAAAAATCTAATTAATACTAAACAATAGAAATCGAGGTTTTAAGCCTCCATTCAAAGCATTCCTGCAAAGCCTCTTTAGAGTATGAAGCTTGCCTGCTGCAAAAATTCAGCATGCTCCCAAAAGAAGGCTTAAAATGACCATCATTGGTCATTGAACACCAATGAGCAAAACAAAAGATTCCTACAGTGACAGCTAAAAACAGGTTTATGTGTGTATAGGCATACATATGTGTATCTGTATATCTATGTATACATCTCTATGAAGATTACTTTCTTCTCATTTTATTCCAGCCAAAGCCTTCGTCCCAACTCTGACACCCTCACTACCCCCAAGCAAGCTGCTCTTCTCCTCCTAGTTATATTTGATGCTGATTTTAATCTCTTATTAAATACATAAATACCTACACCTCACAGCTGCATTGTTAAACTGCATTTTCTTGCTTTTTGATTCAGATGGCCTAAAACACAGATTTATAGAATTTGTGACCTTTCAAAGTCACACATATACATGCAACATTGTCCTCCAGTCTATTATTGTTTTCCTTACAACAGCCATATATAGCACCAAACACACTGCTTCAGTGCAGGACAAACACTCTCTCTCACCTCCCAAAAACATTTTGCTCATATATATATATAGCAAGTGCCAGTTTCTCCCCTTTCTCCCTCATCCTACTGCCCATCTGGGGACTCCATGTCCTAAAGGAAAGAAAAGGGATAGAGGGAAACAATCTCAATGTCAATCACAGACTATCAAGGGCCCTTAGAAAAACAATGAAGAGGTTATTAACTGTGAAATTCCTACCTTCCCGGCTCCAACCAGGCTAATAATAATTCTTCCTCTGTCTGAAGCTAGGATAGCAGAGAAACTCAACTATTGAGATTTCCCTGATTATTAAAAAAACAAGTATGAAAGAACCACTGGATCTCAGAAACACAATGCTATGACTGAAGATGTTTGTCAGGACCTTTCCATGAAATAAATGGAGGAGAAGACCTACATTTTATAAGGGCTATTTTTACCTTTATTTAATTTTTGGTTTATTCATTTTCTTAGCTTCTGGAAGAGGAAAAAACCCTCATTTTTATAGGAAAATGCTCAAGTTGCTTTCAAGCCAGAGGGCCTGTTTCCCTGGAGGGGAAACTTTCTTTGGAGTACTGACTTCAGCTGCATCCCTCGTGTTTACACCACTAGAAGGGTCACATCCCATTTGGATATTGTTTTCTTACAGAGTTCACTCACAAGAAGAGTAAATATTAGATAAATCTAATCTATATCAAAGGCCTGATCAGTATAGATACAAAAGAACAAGATGTATATGGAAACACAAGTGTAACGTAGCAAGAAGCCAGCATCTTCCCAGGGTTTTACCCTTTCAACGGTAGGATACAGTTTGTGTTACAGTAAAATGACTTTTTGTTTGACATTTCACCTGACAATTTAAGTTGATACACTGACTATGACAGAAACTGCCAGTTTTATTATTGGCTCCTTGATCTAGATCTAACCCCATGAATGTGTGCGATACTGGCCTCCAAATTCTGTGTCTGCTTTTCTACTGAGCAGCAACAGCTCTACTACCAAACCACAGCACTGCATATTTGTCATGAAGTAAGTAGCACTCTCTTCCTTTCCACATAAGTTCAACAACTTTCAAGTTTGATTTAAGATCTGTATTTGCATCGCTACCCATTATGCAGCTCATTCTCCAACAGAAAATCAAAATGACAGTGCTTTTGAATTTTTTTTAAATGGGTGGCTATAAGGGAGCAGCCCTGGTACTCCAGCCTTTAATACTCAGAAATTATCCAAATAATCTTGGGTTCACTCCTCAATTTGGTCATTTGTTTTATTTCACACTCCAAACATCTGGGTATCATTTGGAGCAATAAACAAGCCAGCTTGTCCTCCTTTGTTATTAAGAGCTCTGTGGCATTGTCCTTGGAGAACAGCCTCAGGGAACATGATGCAGCTGAAGTTGTTTCTAAGAGCTACTTTAAGGGAGAACTGGGTTCATCACAAGCTTGGGCATAACCAAGAAGCAACAAAAATGAATCAGTGCATAACAGGAGATTCAGACAGAAAGTCAGGAGTTACTGAACTCTACGGAGTTACCAAGTTTTCTCCTTTAAATAGCACTGACTTGGGAAGCAGTAAAGCAGGAGCCCAGTCCATCTCAGTCAATGGTTTCACCAGAGAATCCTATTAGCAGCAAGAAATATGCTGTGGTCATTAATGCAACTTCTTCCTTTGCTTTATATCACTTCCTTTTCATAAGGGAAAACAGCCAAGATACAGCACCCATTAAAAAAAAGTCAACCTTGCCTATTCCCTTCTGTCAGCACCTCTATATTACTACACCAGGAAATAAAACTGGACAATACATAAAGGAATTTCAATGAGGTTGCTATGAGGAAGCCCAGCACAACCATATTAACAAGATTATGGTGGAGAATAAAAGAACTTCCTCATTTACACGACACGTTAGTACAGAAGCTTTTCCAAAAACTGCCAGAGATCCGCTGTATGTCGCTAGGGGAGTGTTTTCTGATGGAAAACCGTTTACAAGAGTTACAACTTTGAGACCCCTATTACAAACCCTGCACACTGGGTGGTCCTGGTTCCCATTCTCGAAGCTGTCAGAAGCAATAACCCTTATTAGTGACTTTTCATTAGGCAATTAGATTATTTGCCCTCTACCAGAAGCAAGCTGACAGTCTTTGCACAAAAGCAGCATATGAGCTGGTAGCTCTACAACACTTCAGTTCCAATATGAGAATCCTCTCTTCATTTTTTTTTAGGATCTCTTAACATGAAATCTGACATTAAAATGGAACATACAGACAGTACATTAGAGATGCCTCCTCGCTAGGAATAAACTAGTAACATAAACTAAGTATGAGGAACAGGTTTAAACTTCAACCAAAGCAAACATGAAGAAATAAAAGAGGTGTAATAACATTTGCATATGCATTAAATATTGAGATCAACACCCTGCATCATACAGAAATGGACAGAAATGTTAGTACCAACTTCAGTGAAGAAGGGAATAGAGAAACTTAAGTACCAGAGAGTGTTTATTAATGACATCAACAGCAAGAAAACCATGTAAATCCAGAAGCAGTAAGCAAAAGTACATGGGCAATCTCTTAACTTAGTAGCATATTTATAAAACCAGTTACATTCATGCAGGATGGGAAGTTATAGCTGCCTTTATCAGCCTTTCATGAAAGAATTTACAATTTCTCTTAACTATCACTTAAATAAATCCACAAAAGTTGATCAGTAAACCCTCTGAGATGCCCTCAGAGCTTCTCAGTTTCTGGAGTGCTTTTATTAAGTTCTGTTGTTTCAAATAATAATAATAAAAAAATGGATTTACACAGAATCTTCAATTTTTTCCATCTTCAAAACCCTAACACAGAAAAAACATAGTTACTTTCTCATTATTCCTTGACAGACTACATAAATACAACAGGAACTTATTGAAGGAATATAAAGAAACTATTGCAGTATTCCTCAGTGTCCACCATTTTTAGTACCTCATCAATTTTTGGAAAGGCAGGAAGAGTAAACCATGGTTAGACCATCTGCTGACACCAGAGAGTAAACTCTCCAGGCGCGGGCTGAAACCATGTGAAGAAAGCAGAGTGAGTTTTAGCGTGCGTATCTCCAAGCTATGTTGCCCCAGCTGATAAGTCTTAAAAGTTGGTATTAATCAATCTAACCATTTCCAGAAGTCAGAAATAGCTGTGAATAATCAGGCAGAAAACTCGCAAGTAGGACTGTTACTGCAACGTCTACCAGAAGCAATAGCAGACTGTCCCTGTCTGATCCGCTGCAATGACTCGATACCAGCCTGGCTCACCGTGGTCTCCATGTATAGTAAAGAATGCTCCTGTGGCACATCACTCCTGCCTCCCCGGGGCCACATGCCAAGCAGCGCTGTTAAAAAGGAAGACTAGCAGAATCATCCCCTGCCCAAAATCAAACTCAATGCTTCTCAGAGGGACCATCCTCCAAAGCCAGCAGTATGAATATAAGGCAATAATGAAGTGGAGCTAAAAGCAGCCTATACACTTGACTCAAGCCTGAGAATGAAAACGCAGCTGTTGTGACTGCTTCATCACAAGCTGGTGGGAATTACCTATCGTAACTCATTCAAAGGACACTTGCTCATTAGGAAGTCACAAGGGGTAACCAGCCAAAAAAAAACCACTGGCATTAATGAAACTCTTATCTAAAAATTGAGCACACTCAATTTCGCTGATAACGGCTTTTGATCCAATTCTATTTCCCCATCAAGTGCTTCAAACCTAGCAGTTTCCATTTCTCTTGTGCATTACACGACAAAAAGTACAATGTACCTCTAATATATATAACATCGGCATGAACCCTAGAATCCTCCTGTCTTCCTGTGATCCTCACCAGAACACCTGAAGACAAAGACCTAGAGAAAAGATCATCTCCAAGCAACTGAGAACATGATTCTAACGAGGTGAATTATAAACCAACATGAATTAGTTTGTTCTGTTCTATATGAAAGGCTGCAGCTTCTGGTGTGTTTGATGGACAGTTAAAATGGAGCTGTGCCAGAGGAAAAACAAGATCAATACTGTACTGGTCTGACAGAAAGCCTTCAGGACCTGGATGTTTATATATTCCTCAAGAATAAAAATACGTTAAGCAAAGCACTCCAAATTCATCATCATTTCACGAAGGAACAGGATGATTTAGGGATTGCTGTGCTTGACACCATGAAACTCAGCCAATAACAGTGTTTCTAAGACGGCAAGAAGTATAATCCTCCTAATATGAAGAAGCTCAGAGGAACAAAACCCTTTTGATAAAGTTATTTAAGCTAAACAAAGTTCAACCAAATTATTCCAGACCAGTGATGCAGCAGTTCTTACCCAACAGTAACACAGACCTCGAATTATTTCCTACAGATCCTGGAGAACTGTCTGCTAAATCCTGTAAGTGTTTTGCTTAAGCAAGTAACTCCCATAAATCCTCACCAAATATAAAAAGCTGCTAAAATCAAACAAGCAAGCCACAGAAAAGAATAATGTTTAGAACTCTGAAGGAATATTCAATGCCGATCAGCTCTTCAAACTGAATTATGGTTACATTGTAGTGGAAGTGTCATTATTCCATCTGCTTTGTAATCATCACTTTCAGAAGCTAAAGAATCCTGTGGTTACAGAACCTCTTGTCTACATAAATGAGACCCAAATTTGTTTTTCCATGAGTTCTTATGGGTCAGTGACCTACTATGAAAATGTTTTTGATGAAATCAGGCTCGTTTATTTTCATGTTGTTAAAACAAACCTTTTTGTTTTGTAGCCGTGGTCAGATGTACTAATGCAAACCAAAACCAACTCACTGAAGCATGCATCCTGCTTTCTTGCTAGCTGCCCTTTGCCTGCCTTGCACTTTTCCTGTGTTTGGATTCCTCCTGTGCAGAGCTATTGACAGAGCTGCTAATGGCTTCCTTCACAAAAGAGGGGCCAATTTATTTTTTTTAATGTGTACAAAAGAAATAAAAGCTTCACTCTTGCATCAGCAGTAACAAGAAAACTGGGGCCAACCAGCAGTGGCTGAGTAATATGTAACTATATAATTATGTGCTACAGACAGACACAGTAACTATGAAATCTGAGGATATTAGTGCCCTCCAGGAGTCCACAGTACATAAACACAGTTATCTGGAAGTGCCATTTTCCCAAATGTGTATACCCAATTATAAGATAGAACCACTATACATCTACACATCTCCAAAGAATCATTGTAAGTGGTTTCTCACAACTACTTTATTCACCAAATAGTCCCCAAATGGTAAGAAAGTGACAGCTGCTGTATCATTTAAGAATATATTCCAACAACAGCCCCATAAAAATAAACACATGAAGAAATATCGCTCTTGTTCACTTGACTTCAGGACAAGAGAGAGCAGGAGGGATTCATCCTTGAACTAGTTTATCACTGCAACAGGCTAAATCAAGGTGGTCCAGCAGAAACAAAGCAGCAGCTATTGCAGGGCACTCAGACGATCATCTGACCAAGGCATACCCTTGCTCCTTTTACCTATTCTTTCTATTTTCTCACCAGATTGTGTGCACAGGATGCAGCTCATGCAAAGTATTTAGCAGCAGCAGAAGGCAAAGAATGAAATTTCTACTCTGTAAATATGTTTGTGCCACTCACATCAACTACAGCTGCATATGAAGTGTCTTCCCAATGCACAAGGACACAGACATTGTCAAACCTACTGCTGATAGATACGGAGCAAGTTTTGCCAAGTTGACCATGGATTTCTTTCCTGAATTAATCCACAACTACTTCTTCAGTCCTGAAACTTCAAGCACAACAATCAAAGAATTTGATGGCAAACTGACAGTTTGCTATGTTAACAGGGAAACAGAAAGGGACAAGGCAGTTTTTACTGTTTTCTCAAACTATCCTAAGAAACAGAAACCATTTCCAAGCATATAACCTGTATGAGCATCAAACAACAGCTCATCTGTGTACGAAGACAATTACACACTTTGATGCCTGAAATAATGCTTAACCAATTTCAATAAAAGCTTGAGTTTTATGCTCTGAAATCAGGAAAACAGCCAACATCGAGATCCAAATTGCAGATGCCTCTCACCTGAGGCCAAGCCATCATCAGAGCACATTACATGCCTAAGCACTGCTGTTTCCAAGCACATAGTGCCCACACAGTGTCCAATGTTTGCCTCCAAAAAAGCCCCAGTGGTTATTTTTTTTTTGGTGTTAAAGCTTTTTCTTACTCTTCTAAAGAGCCATGTTTCCATATTTTGCCTTTCTGGAAAATAGTGTAAATGCTTTTGTTTCAAAGCCATAGTGATAGCTCAGCCCTGTGGAGCATCATTTGAAGTTCAACCAATGAGTTCTTATGAATATCTATTGACCAAAGCTGTGGCCACAGTTGTTTTGAACATGCAATGTCATGTCTTGCACTGGGCCAGGACATCTTTTCAGAGCAGCAAGAAGTGGCACTGACATCTGAAGAAGCCAACAGGTAGTTAAGTGCTGCAATGGACCAGGACCATGGCAATGAACACCACACACTGCTGGACTATAAACTCTAACAGTTCACAGCAAAAGATTCTGAAGGAAATGCTAAAACTGGAAGTTGCACTACATATGAAATGAACAGAATTCAAAAGGAAATTAATGCATGTTGGACTTAAAAAAAATTTTAAGATCATCTTCAAGCTTTAAGTACACTTCATTTTGAGATGTGTATTTTACTACTCGGTACATATGAAGGTGATTTATCATTACTGGACAGTATCATTCTACTTCAGTCACAACAAAGTAACATTTTCCTGATAAATTAATATCAATAATAGAATACATTACTCACTATCTGAACTGCACATCTGCATGAAACAGGCCATACTGGAGTATTTTGTTCAGACCTTAACTGTTGTGAGAATCTTGACTCTATATGGAAATGTATGTACTGGAGATCTTACAACATTCCGTTCCAACCAGAACAACTTTTTGGACTAAGAGCTGTCAATGTCCCTTCCCCCACCACAATTTTATATTGACTGTGTATATGAATTGTGGGAACAGCAGAGATATAAAACCTTTCCTCGCTATGACTGCTACATCCTCTACACAAATGACCAACTCTCCCCTGAAGCACTGGCAGTTAAGCAGTAGAAGAAAAATACATTTCAGTGAAATCTTCCAGAGTAGCCAGTATGCAGTAGTGAGAGAGCAGTGGAGTACGTGAGCCATGCCTTGGGAACGTTGCTGTTTGCTGTTTGAGCCAAGAGCAGCACATAAAGCTGAATCAAAAGCAATATAAAATTAATGAGCTTCCTTCTTTCCTTCCAAGAATTAATAAAGGTGAGCTGACAGATTGAGACAAGATGTGCCTCGATAAGACACAACATTTGCACTCCTCCCCAGTGATTTACTCAAGTGTACTATTCACACTCAAACCATCAATACCTTACTATTTTGTTCTTTGCAGACACCCACACCCGCTCATGGACACCAAGAACTACCACATACCTGATATTAGTTTTGTTCTGTGTGATTCTCAATGTAAACTGAGATCCTGGCTGTACAACTAAGCAATCCACCATTTGTATCTTGTAGAGCAGTTGCCATCATACCTCCTGAATAAATCTTGCAGCTATTTATCTTTGCATTACCATTCACATTTCTAAGGGAAGCTACTGATTTTGCCTGGGATTTTTTTTAAGCAAGTCTTACACAGGAAACAGGGATTTGTTACTGCTGACCTGACAGCACTCCCTTCCAGTCAGATATCCAGCATGAGCTTCCTAGCAGGGCAAAGGTCAGCTGAAGTCCATGAAACACTTCTGCTCTAGACATGAAAAAGCAGCAGAGCTTTCTGAAGTCTCAGGCCTCTCCATGAAAAGGACAGGATATCTCTAGTACCTGAACTGTAGGCAGATAGCTCAGGACAAGGAGAATAAGATTTGGAAAAGATAATAAGCAACGTAGTTTCTTGCAACAGATGAAACATCGGAAAACATCCAGTACTGGAACTGATTTCTAGCCCACCTAGATCAGCATCCTGTTTCCAGCAGTGCCAATATGCAGGTGCATACAGAACCATAAGCATAGGACACATAAGCACAGCTTTGTTAGCTTGCAGCCTCTCTCAGAGAGTCTTAGCTGGATCAAGTTTTTCATGTTTAGCATCCCTCAATGGATCTCTCTTTCATGAGCACAGCCAACCTTCTGCTGACCATCTGTGAGCTTCTATTTTAGTCTTGTAAGGGCTCCAACATTTTAGGATTTCCCTACCCCTCCTCCCCTCTCCATTTCCCTGTTCTTCAACCCTGAATTGCATCTACTGTATTATGTCACAGTCACTCAATCTCATAAGGTATCTTCTACAATTCCAAAGACTGGGCATTTGTATTAAAACTGCCCATGAAGCAGTTTTCTGGAAGGCTGATGAGAAATGGAGTGGCTTGGGTCTCAGCCCATCAGCTAACAGAGTAAATTTTGATCATGCTGGTTATTTTGCACGTAACTCCAACAGCACAAGAGGCAAATTCATACAAATTGCTCTTCAAGAAAGAAGGGACAAGGCTTGAGGTCTTGGCTCACAGTTTAGCCAGTCAAAGAGTCAAGCCAGTTCCAAAATGGTTTGTCTGGCTGGAAATGATACCTGTGGTTTGAAGGTTGGGTGAATCTACCTACCAGTATTTAGAAAGATTCCACAGAGAATTCAGAGACCATCAGCTCCAATAATGAGTCATAAACATCCCAGACTTAAAGTGAAAGCGTTATCCAGTTACGAGCCCACAAAAACAACTAAAGACAACTCTTTCCCCTTGGAAGAAAGGAAAAGCATTGGTGTAGACTAGCTCTGAATTAGCTATACACAAGAGACAGAAGAACTGCTCTGTGGCGAGACATGGGCTGTTCGGGGACCAGGAAGTCACTCTGGTTTTACAATACATGAGAAGACAGCACAGGGTAGGAGATGACAGCACTTGGATCAGCAATAAGAACAGCAGAATAATGAGAAAGTGGAAGTAATGATGCAGACCAGTAAAACCTGTAGTAATCCAGGCTCACAAAGAAAACCAGGAAGGTACCCTCTCATGCAGATGCCCAAAGAACTGCATGATGCTACAGGAAGATGTGACAGATCACTGTCATGTATTTGCATAGCCTTACTGAATACATGAACATTTCAGGACTCAACTTTTTATCTTCATATGGACATTAGAAGTCAAGAGCTTTTGTCTGGCTTCTGACACAGAGGATGAAGTAGAACTCCAACACAGCTCTCATGATGTCACTTTGGAATAGCTATTCTCTGAGAATAAGATAAAAGGTGAAGACAGGGAGAACAATTTCCTGTACTCCATAGAAACAGTAAATGCACACTGCTCCAGAGTAAGAATTAGAGAAGATTTAATCTTCCTCAGACTTCTGGTTGTGAATCAGAAGCAGGGTCAAAGCGTGGAACAAGTTTTGTGCAGTAAGCTGATGAAGGAACTCATGAACTGTGTATGAGAGTGCTGCTGTTACTTTATTGCTACCAGGGTCAGAAAATTATACAGAGTAATTACTTATATTGTGATCCCCACTTAAGTGCTAAGAACTAAACTATGGCCACTTGAAAGGTAAGACCCACACCTCAAAACAACACAGCTCTTGAAGAAAGCAGTAATGCTGTACCCATGCAAGTTAAATCAAACACTTATTCCAAATAAATTCCTGATTTTCCCATGTATTTTTCAGAGGGATTGTCTGAAAGGGAAGCCTTGGCCAAATCCCAAACTGGAAAGTAAAAAGGAATGGAAGTGACTCACATAATATTAGGAAAACTGTGCAACACAGTGTGCTCCATGATTGTCTCATTGGCCCCCAGGAGCAAAATCAACTGCACCCCTCTGGATACTCACACCCAAAACGTTCTAATTCACCACGTTAGACTCATCCTAATGCAAGCAGTCACACAGACACTCCTTTGAAAGGCAGTGCTAAACTTGTCTTGCAAAAGCAAGATAAAAGAGGCTGCGTTTTCACACATTTTTAGGATTTATTTTTATTGTTTTAAGTGGAATAGTAGCTCACAAGATATGGGACAAACATTATTAACAATATTAATTGAATATTAAGCAACATTAATAAATACTACTTGAAGTTGCAGTTATAAGGCAATGCAGCAAGGAGCTTCGCATTGCTAGCTCAGACTCAGGCAGTGCAAGAATCAAGTACTAGTCTATGTTCCAAACCATGAAAACAAGAACACACCTGAAAGTGGCACAAAGTGAGTTTCAGGTTTTTAAACTCTTTGCCAGCTCCAACGAAGAGTGGCTAAATTTACAACAGGTCTCTGATAGAAACTGTTTGTGCTCATTTACAACAAACTACATCACTGACACACAGGCCATGATCTGGGATTACGCAGCACAGGTTTGTTTTATCCTACTGATGGTGGTTGTTCAAGCAGTAATTCTGCCCAATCTGAAACAGTAACTCAAGTTTTGACATATGCTATACTTGGCTCCTCAGGAATCACTGGGGAATGTCTTTGACAGCAAAGAAACCCAACATTCCAAAATGCAAAGACACTACAACTTCAAGATGCCTCCAAGCAGCCCAAATTCATGTCATTCATACCCCCCTCAGAGGGAGCTGCTGGGGTAGCAGAACACAGGCATAAGGTTATCAATCCTCACTCCTGAAGCACCACCTGATCCTGGGGAGCTTGGTAGCAAAACTGGTACTACACCAACTTACATGTGGTAGCTTCAGAAGGTAAAGTGTGCAGGTAATAAAATTGATTAAAGATCAGATCACAGCTCTAAATCCATTTTAGTGTGTCTTTGTTCTCCAGCGTTTCCAGATAAGCATTTTATGATCACTGATTTCCAATTAGATATGCTATCCATAATGTCATAGGGAAATGCAGACATTAAAGAATAAAGGTTTTTTTCTGAAAGGTCACATTCAAACTGTCTTACATATTTACAAATGCATACAGCTTCATAAATATGGGTCATGGACACAGTTCCAGAAAAGCATCCACACTGCAGAAACTGCAGAGCCTGTATAAACACTACAGATATGTCCAGGCTGCCAAAGACTTGCAATAAGCCTTTGTTTACAACAGCAAAGAACTGTCCAATGCTTTCATTGTTTTGCCTCTCCTCTGAAGCACTTAGCAATCTTTCCACTCAGCATGTTAATTACAGAAGATGCTTTTTGTATTACATGATTTATTTAAAGCCTCTTCAATCTCAATTTATGAAATCCAGATTGTGAAGCATCACAAAGCAATTTATTCTTCTCCTTAGCATCTCTGGTCACTAAGAGCAATCTTACAGCACACTATGCTGAATAAACACACTTTAATACCTTAATCAAGCATTTGGGAAACCAGTTACAAAGGCTCAATGCACAATAGCATCTCTGCAGTTAAAGGTCAAATGCAACTTCCATTTCGACCTCTGTCTTAGCAGAAAACCAAGCCCATACATGTATAGGGAAGGATTAAAATCTGGATTCTAGCTTTTCATTTCATTAAAGCTAATCATTTTTTCCAACTTAGAAAAGATTTGATTTGGCCATGATTACACATTCTCCCCCTCCTCTAAACAACAAAACATATTTTTAGTATTTTCAGATGTTGAGAACTTTAATGCTAGCTACAGACACTAATTTGAGTAGAAAGAACCAGCCATCAGCCAAAGTCCAACCTTTTGAAGATAATACAGCTACGTGACAATTTCTGGCAGTTGGCTGTGGAAAAGTCAGGATCCACTGGTGTCTTATATCCTGCCTCATTTTTCACATAAATGTGCGCCATACATCTGGCTCTGGAAAAAATCTCAGATCATCTTTTAGGCCCACCAGTATGCCTCTTTCTTCTTGATCCTCTCTGTACATGGAATATCAGAATCATTTTATCTTTAAACCATTCAGAGTGTTAATAGCAAAGCATACAGCTGAAATGCTAAAATCCAAAATCAGTGTGGGTGTAACACTTTGTGCCAGCATAGCACTACGTTTCTACAGGCATACGTGCGCTACTTCAAACCATCAAAAACAAAACCAAAGAGGAGGATCAAAGCCAGACCTTTCACAGTTAACTACTAGGGGAAAAAAAAGTGCAGAAGGAAACCGGCTAAAACAGAACTGATGTTTCTGAAGCCTTCCACACGCAATGGGCACAAGGTGTGGCTCTGAAACTGCTCCCCTGCTACTGGCAGGAAGGGCAGACACAATTTACGAGTGGCACTGTAAAGTTTAGCAGAACATTTCCATAGCTTCTTAACCACTTACTGAACAGATGCACGCATGTGCCCTGCCCAGACTGTCATTCAACATCAACCAGGAGCATTCTGGAGAAAGAAGCACTTCACAGCTAAAGGAAAAGCGATCACTAGAGAAGCCTGGGGAGAGGCTGACAAGCCTGAGAGGAGACAATGGACACACAAGTCACACTGAACCATAGGCTCCGCAAGCAGGGTAGTTTTACACTGCACCAGAGCACTGCTGGCTTGTCTGAGGCTCAACACCAGTGCAACAAGTAGAGGGTAGTAAGCTGTATGCACCTATTATATCCACTAATGTTGCCTCTTAAGTTCTTCTGGTCAACTACCTCACCACGAATCTTTATATTTTGGAATAGAGCTATAGAAACTTATTGGAATAAACCCACTAGAAACACCTCTGGTTTTCCACTGTGGTGAGTACCACTGGCCATTCCGAGGAATTCTTAGGACTCAGCAAAATCACTTCTATTACTCAAACCACTGAATTTTACTAAGAGGCAATGGCTAAAATTCCTGCACCTTTGGAAAGCTGAGTACAAACATGCCAAAGTTAGAAGTGGCTTCTACCTTCTACATTTTTTCTTAACTTTGTACCATCCATCATTTTACCATAACTTGCATCATGCGCTTCCTTCAGCTGCTATTGCCAAGCCTTATTAAGCTAATATAAAATTTTGGCTATATGCCACTCTGTATCTAAATAATGCCTTTAGATACTCCAACTGGTACTGGGAGCATTAATCTCCCACAAAAACAAAACTCAGTGTCAAATCTAAATACCTGGAGAAGCACCATCCTGGTGCTTGTGGCAGCAGTGGCCAAGAGCTTTGCAGACATCTGGCTGAAAACTTACTTAGACTGTCACGCAGGACATGTCAAACAGAATTCTGTTCATTTACTCCGTTAATAAGAATGGATTTGCTTCACTATCCAGACAAGTGAAAATATATTGTACTAAAATAATACTGGCTTAAGGGTATGCCCTTTGAATGATCACCATGGGGTGGGTGTAGAACAATATACATCCACTGTTACTTTGAATGGAAGAACTTTATATATGGTATCCTGCCAGGAATAGAAATTACTCTTGTTTTTTCAAGTCTGACTCAATGCAGCTGCTGTGTTTCAAAAGTTAATGATTACTTTTGCATCTATTTCAATAGATCAAAAAGGAATGTTACTCCAAAATCGAAGCAATATAAGCAATTTTTATTTGTTATTTGAAAGAAATTAAATGGAAAAAAGCCAGGTTTTTAAAATTCAAACAGCATACTTTCTTCATTAACATTTTGCAATGTTTGACAATACTTAATAAAATAGCTTTAATACTACCTAAAATGTTGCAATTTCGCCTTTATAAGTTATGCCAAACTTTCCACAGTTCATTCTCCAAAGCCTACTGACTCATAGTTTTGTTCTAAAAATGATTTAAGCTAAAATACCAAAAAGTTGCAAGTTCCCAGGCCTCCCTTTCATAACTACATTAATTTAGGAAATATTTTAATGACAGGCAATCCTAAAAGAGAAGCAGAGATGCGGTAGGCTCAACAGGCCAAGTTAAGAGTCCACACAGGAAAAAGAGAGAGAGTTTCAAACCTCACATCCTTAAAGAGACATTATCAAAGGTATCGCATTTCCTAACTTCTGGTTTCACTTGCTAAAAGAGCAGGATCTCCAGAAAACAACACACTAAGATAACACTGGAGTATTATTTCTGGTTTCTAATAGCTAGCCCTTCTCCCAGATATTTTCTGAACTCATTCCATAGTTTAAGTCAATCTCTGTCCAAAAAAAGAAAGGTTTGTATATATATATATATACACACACACATACATACATATATATATATATATATATAATGAGCTTAAAACTACAATGTAGTCAGGATACTGACTTGCGCAGATGAGATAGAATGTGAGAAAACTGCTTTCTACAGTGTGAGGCTATGCTTAATTTTGGAAAATTAACCTGTGTTTTTTTTTTTATTGCCCAGGAAACATGAAAGAAATCCACTCTGGTGAAACTTTTCCTGAAAGTGCTTTCTAACTGAATATAGGTAAAAATGGGTTATAATCACAATTCAAAACTCACTTCCCTTATTGCCATAAATGGAACTTTGAAATTCAAGACCAAAACCCTGGGTAAATTCATGTAAAAAGTTCAATGCACTAGTTAAACAACTTAAATGAGAATTTAATTCTGAGCTCATCTGAAACAGCTTTCGTGCAGCATATGCTCAATACTCCACACTTCTCTCAGTCTCTAGTGGGAACTTTTGAAAGCTGCTTTAGAACATAAGAATTAGAAAATACCAAGTCCTGCAACAAATGCCTTGCAGATAACAGTTATCAAACACAAATACCTGCTTCTCCATTTAACAAACAGCACTGCAAACCAGCATGAGATTTTATGCTAGTCACCTGCCTCTAACAAAGAGTAATTCTCGGAAATATCTCAGTATTACAGCTTCACGGCAATGCTAAACAATACAGACTGCTCAGAGGAGCACTTGGATATAGCACTACTGTGGTACTGTGGTGCTTCCTGATACTGAAGTTTATTCTCTTGCAGGGCCAGCAGTTTCTATAAATCAGACCCTGGATTAAGACCCCTCTTAGTTTCACTTTTTTTTTTTTTTTTAATAAATTAAATTGCTGTCAAAAGCAAAGGAAAACCAAAATCTCATCTCCACCAAGTCTTGCGTTATACCCTGGCATTCACTAGTATCACTGGCACTGTGCAACTTGAAAGGAAATGAAGCTAAGCAGCAAATGAAGTCTAGAGGCATTGTTGGAAATACTGTTGCTCTCAGAGGAGACAACTTCAATTTACATTAGCATAGATTTTATATACAAATGAATACAAATATATAATCTACATACAATAAGAAATTGCTATAAACCAATCTGTTTTACCAATTTATACAGTTGCCCAGACAACAACCTTTCGATAATGTTATTAAGGTTCTGGTGTCACTGACAGCTCCATTTTCTTGGCAAGCAATTACACATTTCACTTCAAGTATTAACTATCATGCAATATAAACTCAACTGTGTTTAAAAGTGTACCTAAATTTAAACAGGTACCCCTCTCTTTTCTTGAAGGAAGTTTACTTTATCATCATGAAATACTGTAAATGACCATTAACAGTGAGGTAGAAAACCTGTAGATTTCCCACAGGTATAGAAATAGACATACTTACAGTCGTTCAAGTTGCTTGAGATCCTGAAACGCTCCACGTTCAATCACACTAATCTGATTTTCTTCCAAGTGTCTGCAATTCCAGAAAAAACAGTTAATTTAAGACAACAGAATACAAGAGCTTCCCTGCTTTTCTTCACATATGCTACAAAAGCCATTTCACAGAAGTACAACAGTTATAATTAGAGATGATTAAAAACATGGCACTGTTTCTCTTGGTCACTAACAAGAAAGCAAGTCAAAAATTGCCTCCTCACTGCCAGATTTGGGAAATGTTTTTGTTCCTAAACTTTTATAGCCATAACCATTATGCTCAGAAAGGTGTTTCTCTTTTATACATCTTTAGTATATTACTCTTGGTTTATACAATGTAATTGAGATAACTGACTCCCACAGCCCATAGCAGGAACCTGTTCAGGCTTTGCGTTCTGCAAAAACTTCGGGCTTGACCCAGAGTAAACCATCCATAAGCAATCCAAAGGGGTTTAAGACCTCTAGAAATACAGCCACTGCAGCTATGTGTCACAGCCCTGTATAGTCCTGCTGTACAACATGGTGCAAAACCCTAAGAGGAGAGTCCCTGGATTCCACTGCATCTGACCCAGCTTTTTTTCACCTCTGAGACTAAGACAAGGAGAAGTTACAAGCAATGGAGACTGGCTTCTCTTTGATTTACACTGTGCAGGAAACGACTGTTCATTTACACAGCTGAAATGCTCTTTATAGGTATAGTGAAAGCCAAGGAATAGAGAGACCAGCAGCTCCATTTAAGCCAATTTTCCCTCTCACACACCCATATTCTGCTTCTGTAAGAGCATTCACATGCATAGACCTGGTCTCTAGGCCCTCTGCACATTTTATGTGACTTTAGTTGTAACACAGAAAGGAAGAACTTAACACACACTAAGTCTGGGCTCAGCCAAGACTAACTAGTGCAAAAGCACCATTCTTGCCTGTTCCCAACAGCCACTCCACTCCTAATCCTATGAGATGCTCAGAGCGGTTCAACTGGATAGCAGTTGAGAAGAGAGACAGCAAGAGAGTGTTGCACAGCTAAAACTACATAAGAAGATCAAAAAGTGAAATTTAAAAACCCCAAATGTGTGAAGCTCCCAAACATAAGGGGAGGAAAAACTGCACAAGGAAACAGAAACAAGATGAGGTTACAAGGGCTAAAAGGAAAACACACACAAAGGAATATTTTTCATATCTGCTGTCAGTTTGAGATTCAAAGCTGGTATCTGTTGCACTGTTCTACCTGTTCCAGCACTTTTTTGTTGTCCTCATTCTGATGTGTGAAAAGAGAACTAGACTGCCTTTCCAGGAACTCTGGGACAGGTTTTATGTTTCTGTGCTTTCTACTATATCGCCATTGCACGTGGGGATAGATTTGTTTTTAATAGGTATATTCTTCTTTTATTTCTTATGACTTGTATAGCAAACACCTCACTCCTCAAAGACTGAACAAACATGTTACATAAACCTGTACTGCATACAGAACAAAAAGAAACATCATGTAAAGACGGCAGGCTTATTTTGCTTATTGTTAAGGGCATTCAGCATAAACGACTTCAACAGCATTAGACAATGTCTGACAGTATAAAAAAACCTAACCAAACCAAGACAACTACTGACACTAATGATAATATGGTACATGTATTTTAATAGACTTGCAAAATGGTATTGACAGTTGGGATGGTAGCCAAGGAAATCTAAGTAACTCCACTGTCAGAGAGGAGAGAAACACCACAGAAACAATAAGTCTTCCAATAGATTTGAAATGCTTTCTTAGTATATGACAACTTGTTTGAAAGTGTTAAAGGTAGTAGGAGAAAAGACTGATCTCAATTCAATTCATTCATTCCTTGAATTATCACCAAGTATCTGTAACAGTTCAACAGGTGCAGTTTTAAGGACTATTTTAGAAGATACTCAAAGTAAAACACTGACTGCAGAGGGCAATCTTCAGAATTACCCAAAGGAATCTTCAGTGAGCTGGTGAGATTATGGCCCGGGTTCAGATGGTCATGTCCTGGTTATTCTGATCCTTCCCAATATCTGGTGCAGTGCTACTGTGTGTTAAGTTGCACTGTGTTAAGCAGCATGTTAAGTCTGAGTGTGTTAAAACTCAGTTAAGCAGTGTGTTAAGTCTGAGAACAATGCTGATAACACACCAAAGTCTTAGTTGTTGCTCAGTAGCACTTACTCTGATCAAGGACTTTTCCATCTCATGCTCTGCCAGTGAGGAGGGGCAAAGAGCCCAGGAGGAAGCCGAGCCAGAACACCTGATGCAAACTAGCCAAAGGGGTATTCCACACCACAGCACATCATGCCACTAGGGAACCTGGCGAGTTACCCACAAGGGCGGATTACTGCTCGGATCAGGCTGGGTATCAGTCATTGGGTGGTGACCAATTGTATTGGGCATATATCACTTCTGTTTATTGTTTTTTTTCCTTTCTCTTTTTAGTTTTCTAATCTCTCCACATGTTATTTCCCTTATCATTATTATTAGTAGTAGCAGTTTTGTATTACACGTTAGCTATTGGACTGTTCTTATCTCAACCTGTGGGATTTATGCTTTCTATTCTCCCCTCCCATCCCAAGTTGGGGGGAAAGGGGAGTGAGTGGCTGTGTGGTGCTCAGTTACTGGCTGGGCTTAAACCAGAACAGATTACTTGGGTGTTTCTTGATTTTTGATAGTAGTTTATTTCAGAAGGGGTCAACAGAGTGTTAAACCAACCTGCCTCTGCCAGTGCTGGGACCAGCTCAAGATTGGGTTCCTGTCTCTGTCACTAAAACTTGGAATTAAAGTGCAATGATTTAGCGAATTACAGCTGGTGAGCTAGACACCATACACACAGAATGTAGTCACTATTATGTAACTTGATAAACAGAAATAGGTATCAATTCTCATTTCTTTTAAAGATTAGAAATTCGACCTTAATCCATTGGCTACTGTAAACATAAATAACTATGATGCTTCAGAAATGTTTTCAACATAAACTTCTCAGCCACTGCTTATGAACACACGTGTCTATGATGTCCTCAATAACACATCAATGCTTCTCATTGAGAAACTTACACATTTACATCCCAACAGCAGCACTCAGTGACCAAATACAAGCCCAGTGAAGGCAGAAACCAACAGTTACTTTAAATGAGAGCTCCAGAAACACAAAGATCCTAAGAGCTCAGCCTCAACTAATCCAGTACACTACATTCAAAACTATTCTGTACCTCTCATCTGGCTTTTTTTCCACCACGCTCTCATATATGCCCAACTATTTAAAGCTAGATAATGGATTTTACATATAAAAGTAATGCAATGAACTTAATTTTCATGAAGCAAATAGAAGATTCCTACAGTATTTCTGGCAGAGACTTCAATATCTAGGTCTGCTTCTGTGCCGATGTGAAGTTGATCTAAACTACTTGTTAGAGAAAATTAACGGGGAAAAGTCCTGAAACATCGCCAAAATCTATTTCCTGTTCTTCTCACCCAAGATTATTTTCTTAAGAAAAAAGTTCTATGCATAAGTACAATAAATATCTCTTAAATAAGCCTAATTTTCATCACTAAATTAGTGGTGCCACCTGAGATTCATAGAAGAGAAAACAGGAAATCCAGAGTAACAAATTCAGTAGGCTGATGTTTGCCTTTTTGATGTTAAGGCCCATTCAGAAGTAAAGTTGAGCTCTTGTCTGATACTTCTGGATCAAATAACAGCACTACTCAAATCTTTCTGTATTTATTACTCCCCATCAGCCAAAAAGCAACAAGGCAGCTCAAATAAAACAAAGCTGCCTTTAGTCAAATTCTGCTTCATCTTCTGCAAAAGTGCGATTAATGTCACTGGACCTTAATGTGACTAAATCTGAAAGCCCAGTTTGCTAGTGTTTCAGTATAATTGATCTATGATCACTGATTGGCAAGTGGATTGAACTTTTTACCACAAGATTGATTAAAAGCCAGTGAGAAACACGAATAGCTCTGAAACTACTTTCAGATTTCAGCATGGAACTAAAATTTACTGTTTCAGAACACAGTGTTCCAGCTCCTTGGTTTAAAAAAACACAAAACACAAACAACTGAATAATGTGCAGAAGTTACTAGCACCTGAACTCTAGAATTATGGACATTCACAGGACCAGCACCCTAAAATAGTCTTGTAAAGAAAGACAAGCTTTGTGTTGTACTCACAAGACACGGAGATTCTTCAGTCCTGTGAAGTCTGTCTTTGTGATTCTTGTGATGTTGTTTTTTTCTAGATCACTGCAGAGGAAAAAGAAACAGCATTCAGACACTGTATCAGACATCCAAAATTCAGTTAGCAGAAAGCATCTCCATCACTGGACCATCCATCAGCTGCTCAAACTGCTCAAACTAATGTTTTCAGTAAAAGTTCAAACAATCAAGTCATCAATCCTGATGCATTTTGCCTCCTTCTCTGAGTACGTTGCTCTCATACAAGGAGTTTCTTCCATTTTTGTTTCTAGTACCAGTTCTCACTCTATGCTTCTTTCTATCTCAAGACTGCAATCTTGTAAGAGGCTAAATATACTTAAGACCCAATCAGTGTAATACAACTGAAAAGAGTATTGAGCCACAAAATGCAGGTCGAACTGGGGTTATGCTAAACCCACAGGAGTCTAGCCTGCCACAGAAACTTAAGCTACACAGACCTTGTGAACACTTACTTTAGCAACTCCTCTGTGTGGTCCTACCCAGCTGATTGGAAGACTTGCAAGGTTATGGTTTGTTGGGTTGGTTGGCTTGCTTTGGGTTGTTTAGGGGTGGGTTGTTTTAAGCACCTTCAGCCTGCTGATCCCAGTTTTCTGGAAATGCTGGTTTTCAGAAGATACTGTTAACCCCACTGCCCTGCCTCCCAAGCGTGCTCACCCTTTGCCAGTTCCCACCTTCTGTCTTTACACTCTCAATTTCCTAACACCTCTGTTATGTGCCAACACATTTTGCTTGTGTGGTCACATACCAAGTATTACCTCCTGCACTCTCTTTCAGTTTGTGCTAATTTATGCTCTAGATTCAAAATTACTAACTGGAATCTTTCCCACAACAGGGAAAATCCACTGCTAACCAGACCTGGAGCTGCCCTCCTGTCTGCAGCTTTTCTTTGGAGTGAGCACACCAAAAAATACATGAGAATTTTCAGTTTAAACTTCAATCTTACTACAACAGAGTTCAAGATAAAACACCCTGGTTTTAAAGTTGAGTCAAATCCAAAATAAAGGAATTTATAAACTAGTTCTCTTTGCAAGACTGATCTCATACTGAAGAATAGCTCTCAGTACACTAACTTCGGCGCCTTTAGAGTCAAAACCAACCAAGAATAATCCTTTCTGTTTCCCAACGAAAAGAGTCTGTCATTTCATTTCAAAAGAGTATCCTAAATACCTCCTGGTGCTCCTGAGTTGCAGTTTTCTCTCTCCTAGACTTGCCTTTGCTAGACTCCACTACAGTTCTCCCGGTTGAACATATCCTGAGGATTGGGTTTTGGGGTTTCCTTGTAGCTTCTTTCTGTGCAGATTTTTCTACCTACCCTAGTGCTAACAGAGAGGGACAAGACACACGGCTCGTCCTTCTTCCTTGATTTCAGCCATGCCTATTTAACAGAATAAGCAATATGCAGCAAACTTACAATTAATAAAACCAGATACCCTCCATTAGGTCACTACAAATGAGTTCCAAGTATCAGTTCCCCTGGATAAGTGTCCTGGGTTCAGCAGCAGCAGTCATTTTTCTCCTTTTTAGCAGCTGGTGCAGTGCTGTGTTTTTGACTTTCACCCTGGGAACAGCGCTGATAACACCGATGTTTTCAGTTACTGCTCAGTAAAGTTTACCCTCACCTAGGACTGTCTGAGCCTCATGCTCTGCCAGGGAGGAGGGAAAACCAGGAGGAAGCAGAGACAGGACACCTGACCCAAACTGACCAGAGATACTTCATACCACAGCACGTCATGGCCACTGTATGAACTGGGATAAGTTACCCAGAAGGGTTAGACCACTGCTCAGTCAGGCTGAGTATCGGTCAGCGGGTGGTGAGTGGTTGTATTCTCTTGTTATTTCCCTTATCATTATTGGTGGTAGCAGCGGTGGTTTGTGTTATACCTCAGTTACAGGACTGTTCTTACCTCAACCCGCGGGAGTTACATTCTTTTGATTCTCCTCCCCATCCCTGTGGGAGTGGTGGGGAGGAAGGGGGAGGAGTGAGCGAGCGGCTGCATGGTACTGAGTTATGGCTGGGATTAAACCACGACAGATACAAAGAGCCTTTCACGAGAAATCAACTTTCTACTATTGGAGGAAATTTTTTTAATTCTGACTCACATCTATGTCTACCAAAAGCTGACAGATTTCACAAATACAAGTCCTTGGGGTAACAGTTTTCATGCCAAAAAAGCATTCAGTATTTTTCTAGAGATCAAGCATTGTAAACAACACGGTGTGATAAATTCCACACTCTACTGCCATCAAATGAAAACAATCTAATATGAAAAAACAGCCATTAAGCTTGACATTCATCTTCTAAAAAGACAATGAGATCACAGATCCACAGCAGGAAGTAGAAGCTTTTCCTATGCAATTTACTTTTACCATAGCTCCTGCATTAATGTGCACTGGGATACAACTCTCTTGCATTTAAAAGGTTCCACTTCTCTCCCATTTCTAGTAAAATTCAATAACAAAAAGCAAGATTACAGATTATGGTATTACTTTAAAGTACATTTGGTAATCATCTGACACCTGCACAAACCTTGACCCTGAAATACTTTCTGAAAATCAGATGGGTGTTACTGACTGCAGTTTCAAGGTGATTATCTAGGTACAAAAACGAATCCAAGGAATGTACAGAAATCAGAACTTCCAGGAACACTTCAACTGTCATGTTTGTATTTGGAGAAACGCTGCATAGATGGCTGTCTAGGATGCTTCTCAGTGCCTGGCAAGTAATACAGCAAACAGCGCAAAAGCTCTTCAAGTGCTGAGAACGGATTAATCATTTGTAATCATTCACATCCCAGCCTGCATGGGGGAAAAGTGCTCCTGGCTGTGCAATTTCCAGTAATTCTCCATCACACATGCAGTTCCACAAGAGCTTTCGGGTACAGCTGCCACTTAAGCCAGTCTTTTCCCACCTCAGGTGAGGTCCTATTAGCAGGGTAGAACTACTACTAAGAAATATGTGAGTGTCCAAGCATAAATGAATATTTGTTTTCAATCAAGATTATATTTTTCTGCAGACATGAATAATATTCTTCTAAGGCATGAAATGAAAACTAATTGTCATGGTAACAAATTCAATTTTTCTAGTGTGGACCACATCATCAAATAAAGGCAGTTATGCATTTTGAAGTTTCAGCTTGTTAAAAGGTATGTTTTCACTATGTGGAGAAGAAACAGGACTGATTTTATAATCTAACAACTTCCCCAAATGCTTCCAACCATGAAAATAAAGAGGTTTTTCCTAATAAAAACACTATCCTCCACCTATCACAACTGTAAATATTTAGATGAGTACAGGTAATAGTACTCATCTGAATAAATATTTCCTATTTCTAAGCATACATAATTGTTTTCTGATGTGTTCCCTAAATCTCAGATGCAAACAGATATGGAATTAAGCTCCTTTTACTGTCATTTTAACATGCTGGTGCATTCACTTACTGGAATTGAAAAGCTAAAAAACCATCCAAACCAAGTACTTAATACAGTATGAGCTGCTTCAGGACTGCAGGTATATATCTGGTGCTTAGAAGCCAACAGTGATGATGATTACACCCATGCTTCACACTGACAAAAGCCCAGCCTAGATGTCTACAAGATTTGTGGCAGGGGCAAACCAGCTGCAGGATAAGATCTCCATCTTTTCCATAGCAACTTAATTTGCCACAGACAAAAAAAAAAAGAAAGATTAAGGACTACCTAAAAAAAAACCCAAACCAACAAACCAACCCCTAAAATTCAGAGCAATAATCTACACACTGTCCATAATGAGAATTCTTGACTATATTCTGCCATTAAAAACAGAAGCCATACAGACACAGATAGTATTTTTTGTATCAATCCTACAGTGAGTGTTTCTAAGGTATAAGCAAGACATTAAAAGGATTTGAAGCATGAATAATAGACTGGAGTACAAACAGGTACTAAGGGTAATGATAAGGAGATGGGGGGAGAAATCCCTACATTTCAGCTAAATGAACAAGACAGCCAGTATCCTTGATTGACTTGTGTCAACTACACCCTAAAAAATGCCCATTAAAGAAATCCCACAAAACATCCACAGTCACTGCATTCACCAGCCATTCTCTTCCCCTGCCTTGATCCTGTTGATTGAATCCTGCTTTTCCCCAGGAATACCTTTGAATCACTGCCTACATTTTTCAGATTTTCCAGCTTAATTTCCTCTTCTGTTCTCAGTTCAGTTCTTCCACCCTAGTGCATCATTAACTACTCACTGGTGCACCAGCATGACCTGATTGCAGGAAGCATTGGAAAGAATTAAGTCTGGAATAAGCCACGCATAAATAGCTTGTGCTTTACTTGCATGTCATTTCCCATCTGCTTTTCATGTCATTCCTTCAGAAGTTTCCCCTTGTCTGTACCTCACAGAGGGTCTAGCAAAACACACCATTAGTCTGAGTTCTCCAAGGTAGGCAGGAGGCAGTTAAGGTGTTATGTGACAACAAAGTGTCATTGGCCCCAATTCTGTCCATTTTGTAATACCTTATTCTCAGCACAGCTTTACTCAGGTTAAATGAGTGCGTGCAGGACCACATTCCTGCCACATACACAGCAATGTCCACACCACACCACACCTTCCACCCAGCCTGAGACCAGTCCCACACACCAGCTCTATTCCTCTCTACCTTCAGCCCCAGGAACGCTCCTGCTATTCAACATTCTTCCTCAGGTGAAACCTGCAGCACCCTATTCCAAAGATTTTAACATTCCTTGTTCAATACATATCTTGAGACTGCTTCCTCCTCTACTCCTGCAGACTGGCACAGCCTACACTGTATACATAATAGCAACCATTCTATTAATCCCTTCTGAAAGTTAGTATACAAGTTGAAGGTTTCCATTTCTGTAAGTGAATTACGTAGACAATGCTCTAACTTGAAGAGAGCCATTGTTCATGAAGCTCACTTGCTTAGACCATTTAGGATTTAACTGATAACTGCCGCCTCTGTCTCTTCTGTTTTAGAAAGCAGCATCCACCTTCTGAACACGCGCCTGCCCCAGCATACTCTCCCTCCTCGAGGCTTATCTGCCGTTTGAAGAAAAACAGACTAAAACCTTGAGCTACCATGTAACACTTCCTCCTCCTGTTCACAGTAGGTCCAACACTGCTGCAAAGCAGCAGACTGCCACAGGTTACCCCATTAGTCGGTTAAACTTTGTGACTGAAGTTACTGAACTAATGCAGACATTAGTGGTTTACAGCCGGTATTTGTGGGCATCATAATATTTTATATTTCCTTTATAAAGTTTGGCAGCTGATTACAGGCTCACTAGTGGCTTTCAACTACAAAAACCTAAACCTTAACATCTAATCTTGGTTGCCTTTCAAACATACTGCTATTCATAAGAACTGTTGGAAGCAAGCACAGCTTGGAAAAGAAATCATCTGGGTCAAAGACACGGGGAAATCACACAGTAAAGGTGAACTGAATTTATATTTAACATCAACAAATACTTACGTGCAGACATTCATCCTACATAAAATCCTTATTGTGCAGAATTCCTGCATTTTGCACAGTATGTGGGGCCAAGAGGATCTGAGATCTTGCTCAACATGTATGCCTCATCCCACATCTGTACAAGCCCAGCTACTACTCTTTGCCATTTCATGTTCAGATAAGATTGTCCCATCATCTAAGATTACCAAAGAAAACTCCATTAAGGAACATAGGTTGCTTCTTGTGTGCCAGCAGCAAAGTTCATATCCCTCACTTAAAAGAAACTAGAACTGTCATCTACATCAGCTTTAGTAAAGCTGTTGGTATCAGGTCTCACTTGTTGCTCTCTGTTTCTTTTTAGCATGTAACATGTTAAGGACAATGTAGGTGTGGCAGCTTAGAGAAAGCAGACATGGAAGGAATCATTTCAGTGGGAACAGAAACATGAATTGGACTAGAATGGTACAAGACACCATGAAAGTGACTTCAGATGAAATGTTACAGGGAATTCTACTCATAAACACATCCTGCTATGTTCTAATAACAATTTAATTCAATACATACTTTGTAGCTGTTGAAGATTAAGTCACATAATATACACACTTATTGCAAACAGGGATGCTTGGAGCAAGCGAAGCAAATCCTGCTTCATAGCAAGAATTCCTCTGAATTGCTTCACCTTTCAGTCTTCTCTAAAGACAACCTAGTGAACTTAAGACAAACTTAAAAATGTTTTAAAGCACCAACATTCTCTGGAGCATACCATTACTCAGCTTCAAACAGCACCAGGAATGCACACATTTCCTCTGTTACACTGCTGAAATTTCAGTTGATAATTATTGTGCTTCACCACTCAACACTTCCAAAACATCCGGACACTGTTCCGAGTCCCCACCCTGTTCCTTGGACTATAGTAAGTTTATGACTTGAGAAATAAATCCACTTGTCACTTTGCATTACGTGCTTCTGTCTGCCAGACTCACGTACATTGGCAAGTAACACAGGTTCCTCTTACACAGCCTCTATGTGTCCAATACAGAAGATCAGAATTGCGTTTGACAACATATCACCACTGCAATGAACATGAGCATTCTTACAAAAGAGCCAATAACAAAGGCAGATGCTGAAGCCTTGTAACAATCCTCAAGCCAATAATTCAATATTTAAAGAATCCTAAAGCAAAATTCAAATCCTCCTATATGCAAGGATACAAAACCACAAAACGCTACTAGGTTGTAGCAAGTTCCTATTACTCAGACATCATTTTGCTACCTGCTGAACCCTGTATGCATTATAGTCTCCCAGATAACCCAAAGATTGTGCCCTCGAGGTTGTCAGCCTTGAACATACCCAGCTGAATCCCTAACTTAATTCCTCAATTTTTCCAAGAGTATAGTTTTGGGTTTGTTTTTTTTTTTAACCAGCTGCCCATTTTGGAGCTAGCTCCAATTGCGTATTACGCTGAAGTCTAAAGCCTCACTAAAGCACAAAACCCAGTTAGCTCTCAGTACAACTCCCTAAGGATTTGGTTTGGTTTTTAAGCCTGTGAGGTATGGGCACTGTACAGGTTCACAGGTACACAAGAGACTCTCAGTCTGATGTCTTCTTTCAAGTGGTGCATTTGCTTTAAGACAAGCTTCTACTCCATGCATCTTCTTTTAAGGTACAATTTGCTCTGATGTGGAAAACCACCAGACTCCAGGCCTAACCCCGTTAGCTTTTGGTCAGGAAACAAGCTGCTTAAGTTTAGTTCTCTTTCTAGAAAAAAACACAATTCTTCCATTTGGTTAAAGCCATTGACTGTCAATACATGCTGTAGAGCAACAAAGTTTTCCTCCTTTTCAGCAAACTCTCAGGTGCCTATCTGGTAAACACAGTGGCATTCCTAACTCCAACACTGAAGATCACCCCCGATGATGTCCAAGAATTCCTTGACAGTAGCTGATTTTGCATCTCAATGACAAGCACAGGTCCAAGAAAGTATTTATTAATCCATTTGTCTTGAACCTAGGAAGACATGGCAAAACCTGAAAATACACACGAAGTGAAAATGACCTTCTCTCTAAGGAGAAGGGAATCTGGAGCACCAGCTGCAACTTCATTCAGTCCTCAGATGTTTGTTCAAAGAATTCAGTAAGAGCAGTAGAGAAACTGCATACTATATTTAAGAAAAATTAACTGCCATATACTTCAAACGACAGCTCTTACCCAAGTTATACAGCACTAGGATTCTTTCCTGTCCAACTGCTTCCTAAGTAAGGTATGTGCGCATTTCCAGTCACAGAACCTCGATTACGACATTTATTTTCTGTACCAGCTGAGTTTTCAAAGTGGCTACCACATACCAGCTCAAAGCTATATACATTGTGTCACATTTGCAACAAGTGCATAAACCCCAACACTGTGGAAAGAATCTTGATTAACTCAACACCCCAAGTATCCCGCAGAGAAGATGCATTTGTCTTCATCTTGTTGATCAGCATTTTCCAACAAGGGACATACAAAACTGCTATGCCACATAGGCAGCTTAGTGGGAATTAATAAACATCTCTCCTGTCCCCTAAGCACCAAACAGGTCAGTATCCAACCCATCATCTAGAACGCACATCAAAACAACCCTCAGCTAGGACACAACTCTTGAAACTTCCAAAAGTTCATGAAGAACACAGGAAAAATAATCTTCCCTCAAATGTGAGGATGTAGCACACATGCTTTCTTGTGATTCATTTGTAAACCATTCCAAAGGATTCATTTTCAATTATAAATCAACTTGGTGGCAGCAACATGCAAAATGTGGGAGCTAAACTTGAAGTGATAACAACTGAATCCAGATTCCTGACTCAAAAGAGTTACTGATATTTTTCATTAGTGCAATTGGTCCAACTACCTCCAGCAGCACACATTCCTGGGAAACAAGGCTTGTATTGTTCTGCCATTACAGTGCTAAAGGACTTTGTGGATCCAAGCCACCTGCCAGAATGACAGCTGAGTCATCTGCTGAAAATGTTCCTGTTTGCTTTTCTTCCCAGCCCCCAGTCCCTATGAAGGTAACCATGAACACAAACACAACACATCTGAGCTGGGGGAAACATGCATTTTCACAGGTAAGTTAACCATTCACTTGCACTCCACAAACTTAAAGCCACCAAGGATAACTTCTGGATTGTAATGAAGGCTACCTGCAAGGTTGGAGGCAAAAGGTTCTTCAGTAAAGCGCTCCTCTTCCCTTTACAAATCCTTTTGCTCTTAGCTTGGGAACATGCTAACAACCACACCCATTAAAAGGAGAAAAACCCACTGCCATGTGTGAATGTGTCCATAGAAGAGCTTCTGGAAACCCTCTGCAGTATCTGTTTTATTATTTTAACCATTTTCCAGGATTTCTGCTATGGAGTTAATTTGTCTTTAATGAGTATGGACTGCCACTACCCTCTTAACCTTAAATGGCTATAATTCCCTATAGCAAGTGCTCAGCAATTCTTTTGTGCCTTCAATCCAAGAACTTCAAAGTCACCATGATAAACTACTCAATTATAGCACTACCCTGCAGCCCTCTGGCAGCACAATCTGCATATCTCCACATTTAACATATTTCCATCTCAGCTTTTGCAATGCAGCAAATAAACTCCTGGAACTGGATTTTATGAACTATACAAACCCCATTAGTTTCCAGATTGCTTGGGCAAGTATCAGTATCACTGGAAAAAAAAAAAAAAGAAATCAAAACTTCAAAATCATGTTCAGCTGAAGTAATTTCATATTTTAAAAGACAGTACCTCCCATCTCCATTTAAGGCTTTTTAAGCTGTTTTTTCTTCTTAAAACAAACAGTGGACTTGGCAAAGGAGCACAGGGCTTTATTTTTTTTCTATCTTCCTGGAAGACTGGTACCCTCTGAACATTTCACAGCATCTAGTTCATGAGAAAAACATCCTCCCCATGCAACAACTCAAGGTGGGGCGGTCTGACCGGGGAGTTGTTTTGTAGTAGGGTTAGGGCGTTGCTCTGCAGAAAAGGAACATCCCATGACAGGGGGTTGGAACTGGATGATCTAAAGGTCCTTTCCAACCCAAACCATTTTATGGTTCTATGATCTTGGAGTCCCATTGGGCCACAAAACATCAGTAGCATGCCCTTGCACACTAAGGGCCACCCCAAACAGACTGCAGTAGCATAGCGTAGCCAGAAGGCATTTGACAAATGGACTAATCTCTTGTATTCAGCATGTGTGACAGTTCATCTGCAATGCTGTACCCAGTTTCAGGCTCTCCATTGCAAGAAAGGCATTGATACATTGGAGAGAGCCAAGGGCTACTGAGACTATCAGGAAGCTGTAAGACACAAGCAGCAGAGACAACTGGCCTTGTTGAACTGAAATAACAAGGTTAAGGGGAGACCTACCTACCTTGTAGGTAAGAGAATATAGACTCCTTTTCTCTAATCTGCAGTGAGATGAAGTCACATGTGGAGGAACACCAGCAGAGAAAAAACAAGCCCTGCCACAACCACCAGTTCTTGAAAGGATTCAGAAATATTCTGCATAGCTTCAGAAATATGTACTGCACAGAACGCCTTAACAGCAATAGTGGGACACAGACACTTTGCTATCACTTGCTACCCATGTTAAACCAGAATAACAGTATACTTAACAACCCAGCACTTAATAAATGCAGTTGTTGTTGGATTGCACCACACATACGACATTAGAGAGTTTCAGTCTGCAGAAAAATTTAAGCAGTAATTAAATAGCCACACAATATCTGGAATGTATAAATTCTTTGCTGCAGTCCATCATACTTCTGTAACACACCTACACGATACAGCTCTTAATTCAAAGAAATTAGATCATTCCTTCTGACTGCAGAAGGCTTTCAGGTCTGACTCACACTGTTTTCTTTCTGTCTAACAATGGGAAAACTGATCTTTGAGGTTAAGTGCCCTAATTTTGTGAATAACCTACCTATTCTTGAGCCCATTACAGCAGCACTCGGTTAATGACTCACATGAAGTGTCCAAATGATTTGGAACTGCTTGCAGGCAACACACTTCTGTCCTTATCCTTACAAAAGTTAAGAAAAATGACTTTGCAAACTACAGGTGTTAAAAAACACCAAGAAAAAAATACCTTTTGCAACCTGCACAGTGGCTGAACTCCCCATTGAGCAGATGGCTGCTGAAAGTCAGACTGAGACCTGCAGAAAGCAGCAAAATGGACTGAGAAATGCAAGTACTATGCCTCTTCCAAGGAAATATGTGTTTTTTCCCAGCCTGCATGAACTCCTGACTGATTATTATAGTTTGCAGATTTTATTCTAAAGGAAATGTTATGCTAGCAGAATAATGCTCTAACAGTACATTTTACACTTCCATGCCCTCTACCTTCGTCCCCAAGGTCCTGTAGTTACTGCTGATGCGCACAAGATCTCCCTTAGCAGGGTCATCTGTGTCCTTGTGAATGATAAAGAAAGCCTGAAGAAGAATAAACAGGTCAGGAGGTTGTACTGGCACAACCCAGTGTGCCACTACACAAGTACAAAGCTTATGAAACATGCAGGAGGAGCTCAGTTTTGTGCTACAAATGCAGAAATATACTACTGCTAGAATAAGCAACGTGGTGGGAGAGCTTGTGTAGTAATGTGTATGGGGATGGTTGAACACAGGGGACTCAGTAAAAATAGGCAAGCAAGAGGAGGAGGAGGAGAGGCTGCCCCTCATATGAAGGAACAGCTCAGATGTCAGGAGCTCCTCTACGGACCAGGCAAGAATCCCATTGAGCGTGCAGGTCTGGAAGTGACATTATCATAAGAATTTGTTACCAGCCACCCGCTCAGGGTGAAGGAGGAAAAGCACTCCTCTTTAAGTAGTGGGAGAAGGTGTCCAGATCACAGACCCTGGTTCTCTGAGGAACGCAAATCTCCCCAGCATTTGCTGGAAAGGTAGCACAGGGGCAGGCAAACAAGACAGAAGGTTTCCAGAGGGTGTCAGCCACAGCTTCCTAAAATAGATGCTAGATGGGCCAGCCATGCGGAAGTTTTCCTGATCTGATACTCACAAATGAGGTGATTGGGGGCAAGATATTCAGTGAATCCTTGGCTTTAGTGATCATGACAGTGACACTCAAAACGCTGAGGGGTGTGAGGAGGGTAAGGAGCAAAGCATGACCTCAGACTTCAGGGAAGACTTCAGTTTTGCAGAATTCTGAATTTTCTCACAGAATTCAGGGTACTGACGGGGGGCATCCTGTGGAAGCAGCCTAGAGTAACCCTAGCACAAGAGCACTCCACCCAGGCACTGAGGAAAAAGAGCGTATACATCAGAATACCACCTAAGCTAAACTGGCATCTCTTGAGTGAGCTCCAGTGCAGAAGAGAGGTTACAGGACAAAGAAGTACAGAAGTACAAGCATTAATTGATGGCATTAGGAAAGCCAAAGCTCAACTAAAGATCAAGCTGGCAAGGGTCATCAAGAAAAGCTTCCAGCATTACATTAGCTATAAAAGAATAAGGATGATATGACAGTTTAGTGACAGACTGAGGTTTTCAATGCCTTCTTTGCATTAGTCTTTACTGGCACAGCCTTCACAACTTTGTGTCTAAAGACAAGGTTCCAGGAGGAGAGGAACAGCCAAGTAGTGGCAGAGGATCAAGTCAAGCATCTCTTCAGAAATCCTGACCCTTACAAGCCTGTGAGAACAGACAGAATGCATCTGTTGGTTCAGAGATCTGTCTGATCAAGTGCAGCCTGGCTGTGACATCTCTGATACAAGTAAATATTATATATGTGTCTTCAAAGAAGTTGAAAAGAATGACATGGTGAAGTGCCAGCTGGTCAGCACCACCCTCATTCTGGTCACTGGAAAAGTCAGTACAATACTACTGGAAGCAATTTCTGGATACACTGATGATGTCTTAAAATAGCCAAGAGATTTACCAAAGTGAAACCACACTTGACCAATCCAACTGCCTTCTATGCTGAAACGTCTGTGCATTAAGGGAAAACACTATCTTTCTCAACTGCACAGGAAATATTATGCCCAGTTTGGGGCCCCTCACTAGAAGAAAGAAGTTAATAAACTTGAGCAAAAATATAATGAAGGGACTTGACTATGTAAGATGAGTCTGAGGAAGCTCAGCTTGTTTAGTCTGGAGAAGGGCAGGCTTTGGGTGACTGGAGAGCAGTTTTCCAATACCTCCAGAACAGTTACTCTGA
This sequence comes from Bolborhynchus lineola, assembly GCA_025448015.1. Taxonomy (NCBI): domain Eukaryota; kingdom Metazoa; phylum Chordata; class Aves; order Psittaciformes; family Psittacidae; genus Bolborhynchus; species Bolborhynchus lineola. The sequence goes on from JAOEHX010041226.1 coordinate 41,981, forward strand.
CAGAGCAAGGCTCTTCACTGTGGTACACAGAATAACAAATACAATGATCATAAATTGAAATGGGAGATTCTGGTGTTCACAATAAAATGGTTACTATCAGGACAGTCAAACTCTGGAACAGGCTGCATAAAGGTGCTGTGGCTTTCAAGACCCAATTGGACAAAACCCGGTGTATCCGGGTCTGAACTGCATGTCGACACCACTTTGAACTGAGGCTGGACTAGGAGGCCTTCTGAAGCCCCTCACAGTTTTCGGGATTCTATGATTCTACATTTTCCAGAAAGAGAAGGGTAAAATGGTTGTTGGTTTCTGCTTGAGGTTGAGGTAAGGGATTAGTAGAAAGCTTTAAATCTGAAGCACATGGAAAACTATGGAACATTTTAAAATACAATTGCTACAGAAACATGATTCAATATGAAAAAGCAACGATGTGCACATTACAAAGAGAAAGCACACTACTGTGTCATATTAGCTCAAGGATCATTTTCATTCATATAAAATAACCTAAACAGGTTAACAAATGCGTATGCAAAACCTTCATTTTTTACATCTTTTTTTCAGTTCTTGATTTTATTTAACCATTCCTACTTAATGCCTGTAACTGTAGCTCATGTTTCATATCCAGCATGCTCCAGCTGGGTGCATGGACATCAGGTGGCTTCCTCAGTCCAAGGCTAGTCCAGCAAAGAACAAGCAGTTACACAGGCGTAAGTCAGACAATATCAAACATTTCTTTGGGCCATATTTCCCCTCAACTATTAAACAATCTCATCAGGATATGAATAGATACGTGCCTGCACTTCAGTCTCCATCACTTTTAGACTTTTTAAAGGTTACCGAAATAAGTTTACATTCACTATCTCAAATAGGAATACCTTATACATCAATGTAAAATATATGGTGATAACTCAACTTCAGAAACATCTTCTAGGAAGCTTGAGCATTCTTCAGAGCTAATGCCATTACTGCAATTTATGGCAAACACTCATACTTTCCCAAAATTTAGTATATAATGCTAATTTAATGTTGAATGCTAACTTAATGTTAATTAAGGACTTACAGAACAGAATGGAATGAGAGAAACAAGGACTGACAATAATCTTTTTCATGAGATTGGTTTTCATCCTGACTCTTCTACACACTTGTCTTTTTTTGTCAGTTGTGTGTGTTTAATTCCATACACAGTCAACCACAACAGGCTCGTCTCAGGGAAAAAACACCACTGCATGTAAACTTCAGCAAAATTCCCATTGTTTCACTCCACAGAGACAGTATCTGCTGTTTGCATTTATGTCTATTTCTCTTAACTATGTGTTATGTGGCTGAAAATAAAGCAGTGAAGAATCACAGAATGCTTGGAAGGGACCTTAAAGATGATCTAGTTCTAACTCCCCCTCCCCTCCCTGGGCAGAAACTGCTATCTGTGGAGGTGCTCTTCACTAACACACACAATCTGATGTTTAGGACTTGAAATGTTTCACACCTGCTTCTGACTGCTGGAATTCTTGATGACTTGGGGAAAAAGTTCCACCAACAAACAAATGATTTTAGTGAAGCGTAACATGAAATTCAAGCTTTGATTTCATCTCCTTGCTCACTTGCAGACATGCACAGACTAGAAACTGCTCCCAGGAGATCTTTTCCTGGAAATGCAATAGAGGTCTTAGTTTGTGCTAGGTTTTTGTCATTGTTGTTGTTGTTGTTATTGTTCAGGATTTGCTGGGTTTTTAGTTTAATTTAACAAGCATTCAGGTTCACCAACTCCATCCCTTCCAAGTACCACCACAATGAGCATACATGTCTACGGGAGCCACTAAGGAGCAGATAAAGCCAAGAAGTTGCAGTAAAAGGTGTAGGACAGCTTTAATACATCAAATTTCATTTGATGTATTAAAGCTGTGTGTTCACTTGACCAAGTTAACATCCAGATGTTACAGCCACAAGCACTTTCTTCATTCTCAAGTAGATTCCCACCCTCCTTGTCCCCCATTCTCCTCCAGCGTACAGTTTTCAGCAGTTGACTTGCTGAAGCACTACTGAATTGATTCCACAGTGTTTGCTAAAGGAACACAAAACTTGAGTGTTTCTAAATAAGACTTGGCACATGTATTGGATTTTCCAAGTTACTGAACTATTCATGCCTATAAAACCACTTTGTACTAAGTTTATTATATGCCTAAGAACTATGGAAGAACAACCTTGGAAAATATCTGTTCTTTAAGACAAAGTTAACATCAGCTGGGAACAATTCATTTCAACTTCTAAAAAACTTCCTAAGCAATTAGTTAAAGAACTTCCCAGAGGAAAAAAAAAAAACAACCCAAACACACACAAGCTCCAAAAAATCCATAAACCACTTTTGATTGCTCCTTATCTTTTGCTGCCATTTCATATGTTATCGATTAAAACTCACAACTCCAAAGGATCATTGGGCTCTTTCTTGTACTTTCACATTCTTATCTGAGAAACTTATATCCAGATGCATGTTTTCATCTCATTCTGAAGAGCCAGCCTTTGCCTTAGGGCTTTATTTCTCAATATCTACTTCCACTCCTGGAAAACAAGTTTTCTTTGCTCAAGAACTTGACTTCTATGATCTGTTTCACCACTTCATTCCTGTCTCCAGCTTACCTCCCTACTGTATTTATTCCGGCATTTCAGAAATGCACGATTCCTTCCCTGTGCTATTTCCTTATAGGAAGTTCCCTTTTTTGCTCCCCAGCTATATTCTTCAAACACCATCTCCAAACAGCTCTACCACTTCAACAGGATGAGGCAGGCAGCCTTTTCTCATTACTCCACAGCTATTTCAGAGCAGCTCATGACCCACAACTTCCTACCTTGCTGAGTGATGCTATAACCACTGTCACCCTCACAAGCAAGCATGTTTCATCCATTTCTTTAGGGAATTGCATTAAAAAACATGCACTTAACATAAAGTCTCTCCAGCCTAAACAAACAGATGAAAGATAAATGTGGGGAATATCTGTAAATTAAGGTGCCACTAAAGTCCAGGCAAACCAAGCTTTATGACAGACAGGAAGGCATCAGACATTGAAATTGCTTTCAGGATGCAGCTCTTCCTTGCTGAAACTTCTCAGCTGTATTGAAAGAATATGACTCTTCATTAAACATTAGTGTTTCCATATCTGTGGACAACCAGCACACATAGTGACTAGTGTGCTTGATGTCATGTGGCCGTATTTGTTATATGAGCTTTAGATGCTACATATTATATTCGAAGAAAGAAGGGACAGTCAAAACTTCGGCAGACAAAGAACCTATGTGTTTGCTGTTTTCTTACCTTAAGAGGGAGGAAAATCATCAATGTAAAGCTAAATTATGCTCTTACATAGAGCTTCTGGTAACAATTAAGAATTTCGTTGGCCACCCATCTTTGACAAGACAGCATATACCAAGGAACACCATTATGAAATTCCAGGGAAATGTCTTCTATTTTAGGGTGAGTTTTTTGGACTCTCTAAAGAAAAACTGAAGTTTGGAATTTGAATCTTTTCTACTTTGGGGCAAGCTATTTGTGCAAAAAGCTTTCCCAAGTCAAGCTTTTGTTTCATATATTCTGTTATACTGATCTAATACTGTATCTAGTGTTAATGCTAATAACATTTTTGCTAGACAGAGTACTTCCTCAACTCCAAAAGCTGCTAAAGCACCGGAAGTGCTCCTTATTGACCAGTGCACACCCAGGGAAAGTGCCAGTGAAAACTGTACAGAAGGCCAGCTTGGCTGAACTGACCTGAAATACTTAATTTGACTCTGACCTGAGAAAGCGCATGAGGCTCACAACTCACTGCCTGTATCTTCTGAATCTGTCAAGGCTGTTTAGCAGGGTCCCATAAAACACACACAGGTAATAGGTTACATCTACCGACACATTTATTTTGTGCAAGTTAATTAACACATCCCTCACCTGCCACAGGAATAAAGGAAAAAGACCAACTGAAAAATAACCCCCAAGGATTAAGAAACAGTCCTCTCACTATGAGTTAGCACGCACAAGAATGCATCCATGCCTCTGCTTTCAGCCTGGTATTTTCATGATAGTTAAACTCTTATCTTTTGAAACATTTCATTCACATACTCTTCTTCCCCTTCACTCCACTTCCTTACTTTCCTCCTGGGCAAGCAGCCAATCTTGACAGAATCTAGCTCTTGGAAAAAACAGTTTGGAGCCAGACATTAAACCCAGCATTCTATAGTGCTGTGATTTTGGAGATCAGAACCTCAGATTTACTAATATGGAATTTATTACCATTTTGTTATCACGCCTAGGAGCACCCTTATGATAGTTCAAGATTTCTTCATGTTAAGTGTTTTATAAAGAAGTCCCAAATGGCCTTCAGCAAAGACAAAAGGAACAGAGGAATAAAGACAAGCAGATGAGACAGTACTGACCAGTACAGCAGGCCATAAAGAAACAGCTCAAACTCCTCAGCTATAAAGAAACATCGATTGTACTACATATTTTTAACTGAGATAATGAAAGTTACAGTCAATGTAAAATTGTGCAAAGCAACCTTTCCTGTTTTAGAACAAGGACAGCTCTTCCCAAGCAAGAAAATCAAAATGAAAGGAAAATAGCATTAACCAAAATAAATCTATTCGAAATGGAGTTCATCACCACCACCCACCCCCTTCTACAAGCACCTCCTCAGGCTGTTCAATGGGTTACTAATCTCCAAATCATTAACTTCCAGAGCAGTTTGTCCCTTCACTCACATGGAGCCTTGGCTGAAACAGAACCACCAATCTTCTGTCTATGGAGATGGGAACAACTGTGAAGACACAGACAAAACAATCCAAAAAATTACAGGCAATTGATTTGTCCTGCTCCTTTGGGTGACTACCTTGTATGTACAGTCACAGCGCGATGCCACTACAGCATCCCCACAGAACAAAAGAGGGGATGTTAAAGTTGAATCTCCAATTTAACTCCTCAATACAGCATCACTGATAAAAGCCTTGCATCTCAAACAGGAATGAACACAGGTCCACACAGCACTCAGCAAGGCTTCAACAATAAGAACACTATCTCCCAAAATTCATAGTGCTGCTTGGACACTACATACGTTTAACAGGTGTTTGAGTAACCTGATTCTACTTTCAAATGGCTGGTTCTTCCCCACAGCACTGAAGCAGGACAGCAATCACAGTGACCTCTCCGCAGGAAGCATAGGAAGGTTCCTAAAAAGCCCCTTCAAGGTAAGAAGTTAAGAATCATTTCTACAACAGTATTGCAAGTGAGCTGGTGAGCAAGACCAATCCCAAAATGAGCTTACAAGTAAATTTCAGATGGGTTTTCAAGGTTGCTTGATGAATAGTTAAAATCACCTTAAAACACTGAGTTTTCTTCCTCATTTTAACTGAGCTGGTGTTTACTGAAAATGCTCCCTTCATCAGTGAGAGAAAAGCAAAGACACAGCCATCAGTTAAAAACACTTCAACGTTAGGGACAAAATGAAATTAAGGTCTCAAAAAGAAGCCACTCACAGGTAGAAAGCAAAAAAAATCTAATTAAAGGCTCCAAAAAATGCACCAATATAGGTACTGATACATTTATATAATTAAAAAAAAAATATATTGCAGCTATCAGATGGTGTAAAACCAAAAAAGAGACAAATTTATTCTGACAGAGACAACCAACAGACCAGATTCAGCTGGAGGGAGGAAGAAGCTGAAAATAACCAGCAGAGAGGTAAAAATCAAACACTTTTCCACAGATGTGACCCTCAACTCATCAATACTTATTCTGAGTACAAGACCACAGACCTGTTCCCCTTATGTAAATAGACACATCTTTCATGTATTTAGTACTATTAGAAAAGACTGTAAGTTGCTTACAAGGCCGTTTTTCATAGGGGAAGTAGTTCCTGCTATTGGTGAGAGCCATTCAAGATCCTAAACAATATGGCTGGTTGGACAACATTAAGAACAGATCTGAAAATAAAGCACTACAGATCTCTGGAGAGAGACCTTTGTCACAGGTCACTTGCACTCATCCTCCATGGCATCGCCATTATTTATCTCCAGAATGCTTTGCCATTTGAAGTTCACTTCAACTCTTCTCCCCAAAGTTATCTTCACTCCTTCCTTCCCTGAAGTTAGAAACCTGCTTTGTCTCAACTTGCAATGGACAATCAACACTACTTCGATCTGGCAAGAGCAAAAAAATAAGCGAAACAGGAAAACAGAAGCCACTTTAGGGAGCTGTGGAACTGCAGGACAGAGGATGTGCATGTTAATTCCTACAGCTGCCATCATCAAAACTCCATCAGAAAGTTGTCTCTACTTAAAATGGGCTCCTTGATCTGCCAACACTGGAAAAGGGTACTTGCTCAGTCACACATTCTCCCCAGCCACAGAAGATCAGTCAGTGTTGAAAAGGGTTTCAATCCTGAGCCACAGAAATCCTTTACCTGAGCCAGTCAGTATCTGTCTGTAGTTGCAAGACCTAACAGGTGAAAGAACTAAGAGGTACTAGGTTACTTATGGAGAACATAATCTCTTCTTGAGTTTAACACAACATTTGAGATAATTCTGTAGTTGCATTATTACACGACAGAGTGAAGCTTACATCAGACCAAAGTCCAGCAGCAGACCTGCTTTTCATATAAGGCACATGAGCATTCCATGTTAACTCAGAAAGGAAGACTCCTCCCTTTAATCACAAGGAGTCTGCTACAGTTAGCGCCTCATGAGGCTGGAGGCACTTCTGAAGATAAAAGAGGCTCCAGAACTTTCAAGTTCACAATTCATTCTCAGCTGGACAGAGCTGCTTATGTTACTTCAGTAACAAGATGTAGCTACATTTGGTAGGTTGAAATGTAGAGAAAGAGATGGATGGAAAAAAAAAAAAACAGATAAAGGAAATCAGGAATTTCTGGGGGAGGAGGTGATTTATTTCTGAATTAGATAGAGTAAAAATTCTTTCAGTTACCAGAAAAATTTCTTGGATGGTCAAATGAAGTCGTCAGCCAAAGGTGGAAGATTGCTCAACTGACGTTTGGCCTTTGGAAAGTTTATCTTATCACCACACCATCCTTACCAGGTGTAACATGTGGAAAACACAGAGCATCACAATTGTGGCTAGGAAAGGATCATGACACATTCCAGCTTGGAACTCGAAGCAAAATGGTTCACTAATGGGAAATCCTGACTGACAAATCCGGTGTCCTTCTATGATGGGGCTACGGAACTGATGGACAGGGGTGGAGCAGTTGATGTCATCTACCTGGACTTGTGCAAAGCGTTTGACA
>JAOEHX010041230.1:4303-16806 GCA_025448015.1 Bolborhynchus lineola
AGATATTTTATTTAAAGTTGCTCTCAACTTTGAAAGAACTGATTTGACAAGTTGAATAAATTCAAGTGGGGAAAGTATTCCCTGTGCATCTGCCAAAGAAGCTATTGTTGGAGATTTCAGTAAAGCCATCCTAGGTATCTAGCCATCAGCTTCCTCTGTTTCAGGGATTTCTTTGTCTTTCAAGTATGTAGCAGACATGTACTGCTTTAATTTTTGTAAATGCTTTGGTATGTTTTTTAAAATTTCATTAAAATCCAGCTGAAAACCAATGAGAAGTCCTTCTGCCTTTGATTAAGAGTGAAATACACCACATGAGTTTGGTGGTTTTTTTTTTGTTTATTTTGGTTTTTTGTTGTGTTTTGTTTTTTGGTGGTTTTTGGTTGGTGGTTGGGTTTGGTGATTTTTAGTTAGAGGTATGTGCATTTGAGGGAGAGGAATTAAGGCGGTTAGCTTTACTCTCTGCTGTACAGGTCCATTAACCTGCCTTAACCAGACTCTGCACTTTGTTTTCCTGCTGTCCACTGGTTGCATGCTAGTGAGAGGTGGAGGGTGTCTTACAGCCTGCATCTATTCAAACAAATTAGTTATTCAGATTCATTGCTGAAGTTGGATCCTCACACCAGAGCTGTTAAGAATATCTCTACAGACCGTAAACATCTTCCCCCTCACCTTTATTTTATTCTCTTGCAAATACTCAGTTTGGGACCATACCCTTGATAAAGGCAAACAGCTTACTGTACAAAATATCACCCTGAGCTCTTCAATCTTAGATAGTTTATCTGTAACTGAAGATATGTTTGGTTTTTTTAATTGCAGGTATTTGGTACTCTTACTGATAGTCTTGCTCGCAGCCTAATGGTTTCTGAATATACAGCAACGGGAAACAAAATTAGGGGTTCAGCCACCTGTTCAGTCTTACAGGAAGGCTGTAGGTCTGGGGATTGGATAACACCTTCCTCAGAAAAGAGGAGGGTTGTTAAGTAATTATATGAAATAGTTACAATGAGCTGAAAATTGCAATAGTTTTTTGTAATGTATTTTTGATAAAAGCAGAGAAACTTACTCTGGGAAAAAAGAGTTTTAGCTTGTATCCTTGGGAAGGGCTGGCTGTGTGATTTTTTTTATTTTTTTTTTTTTTTCTGTTGAGTTGTTACCAGAACCATAAGCTACTTAAGTAGATGCCAGTATGGCACAAGGAATATGATTTCAATCAGGACTTCTCTACAGGAATAGAAGAGACAGGAAGATATAGTCAGATGTTCATACAGGAACTTCTAGTTAACTTGGGGGTGCAAACATACCTTATAACAACTTAAGAATATAACACATTGGATTTTTACAGTTTGATTAAGCACCAGATGAACAGTGTGTGTTCATTGCTGTGCCACTATAACGGTTCTTTTCTCCAGTCTTACCTGGGAATGAATGTCCTGCTGTACTGGTTACTGTTGCCTGATTGGTTTCTGTTATTTTTGTTCTCCATTGGTATAATATCAATAGGGCAAGACAGCGTAGGCTGTAGCTGATAGATTTATTTAATCTAGAAGTCTTGCAGAATTTTAAATTGCAAGCTCCTGATCAAGCAAAGCATGGGGCAAGGTCCTAATGAACTAGACCAATACTTAAAAACTGACTCAAATCATGTAACTTTAAAATTTTGTTCAAACTGAAATTGGATCCTACAATTCGAGAATTCAGCTGATACCTTCATCCTTCATTACTGCTTAGCCTTGTTGTACAATATTAAAACTTGAACCTTGTTGCATAAGTTACGGTTTTATTCAGTAACATTAAACTCTTGTGTTGAAATCATGTCTCGAAAGGGTTTATTGACAGCATCTTATGAAATACAGCACTGGAGGGTAAAGAGTTTCGTAAAGCTACGAATTTTCATGGTAAGACTCACTTGTGTATCTTAAAGGAGAGCAAACTTGCAGAATGAAATATGAAATACATTTCTACAGGCTTGCATTTTCTTACAATTTTTTATCAGCACAGTTTCTTTGTGTTTGTCCTTAATGTTTTTAACAAGTTGTGTGTAATAGGATGAGAAATGGAGTGATGCGGCATTATTCAGATTCTCACATCGTTTTTCATTTTACTTTATCCCAGAAGAACATTTTCAAATTTGAAACACTTCATATTGAATTGAGGACATAGTGGAGGTACTATTTTCAGTCTCACAGATGTTGAAAGACTCCAGTTAAGAAGAAAAATTGATGGGGGATTGAGACCACCATTGGAAATCCTAGAGCGTCAGAAGTCCAGTATTTTTTGCTCCTTAGTGTTTGTCTCTTTTATTGCCTCTGTGTGTATGCAGGTGAATTATGGAAAAAGAACTCTGTCCCTTACTTTTGGGTGTGAGTCCTTCAAGCATCGGAACTACTAAAAGCAGTGATCAGCATGAATAGATTTATCCACACTTCTTTACTTTGGTTATTGTAGCACTATGCATAATCACTTTGGTTCATGCATATGTGTGTAATACACTGGACTCTGGAAATTTGTCACAGTTGAAGTACAGATAATGTGAAGTTATTATTAGTAAAGATCTGTCACGGAAGTTTCACCTTCTTTTACTCCTTCAGTCCAGGAAAAATTGATGGGGGATTGAGACCACCATTGGAAATCCTAGAGCGTCAGAAGTCCAGTATTTTTTGCTCCTTAGTGTTTGTCTCTTTTATTGCCTCTGTGTGTATGCAGGTGAATTATGGAAAAAGAACTCTGTCCCTTACTTTTGGGTGTGAGTCCTTCAAGCATCGGAACTACTAAAAGCAGTGATCAGCATGAATAGATTTATCCACACTTCTTTACTTTGGTTATTGTAGCACTATGCATAATCACTTTGGTTCATGCATATGTGTGTAATACACTGGACTCTGGAAATTTGTCACAGTTGAAGTACAGATAATGTGAAGTTATTATTAGTAAAGATCTGTCACGGAAGTTTCACCTTCTTTTACTCCTTCAGTCCAGGAAAAATTAGGCATTGTGAGCATGTTCAAGTTCATCCTGCTGAACTCATTAATTTGTTCCTTTCTTCTATGAGGGAGTGTTTTCTCTGCTCCAAAACCCTACCAAGATGGAAGATGTCTTTGGCTCTGAACAGTTACTGACTGGTTAAGAGATACTTTTTCTTGGTAACTAAGTGGTGACAAACTTGGTAACTAAGATTCTGAGGTAATCTGAAGTTAAATCGGTAGAAGTGGTGGTTTCTCTTTCAAGTATTTTTAGAGATTTGTGGTCTTTAAATGAAAATACTTAGGATAATTTCATCATGGTCAAATATTCTGTGTGCTGAGAAAGCAAACAAAACAGCTTTTTACTTTTCTTGTATAGAAGAATTTTTTATTATTTTTTTTAATGGATCTTGATCTTCAGTGCTGTTGCAGTCAACTTCCATGTGCTTGCAGGCTGTTAAATCAAAACCTTAGCTTCTGAATTTGAGCTCAGTGGAAGATGTGAATGTCTTTAAGGTTGTGGTCCATACTGTACCTGTTATATTTAAAATGTATACCCAACACCCTTTATTTGATTGAGAGCACATCCAATTTGATATGCCTCTTCCAATATGCCTGAGAAATGCCTGTGAACTATGGGAATGTAGCCCCTGCTACAGCAGGGAATGTTAAGACTTCAGGAAGATTGAGTTGGCCGAGTGTCATCAGGTAGGATGGAACTTTAGCACTTTGTACAGTCAGCAAAGTTGATTTGCTCACAGATCTATACAGAGGAAATTTATGATTGTATGTTACAAAGCTCTATACAGAAGGAATGTATAATTGTTAGAGATGCAGCACTGCAGTAAGAGTACCTTTTTGTCGTTAAAGATCTCTTATCTGGTAGTCTAAAAAGACACGTTCCTAGGCATGCTTGAGGCTAGTTGCTCCATTTAGCCTTTAAATGCTATCACAGTGTGTTCATCTGAGATAGTTCATCTAAGGAATGCCCACTTTAAATCACGTAAACATCTGGTATAGTATCTCATTAGTCTGTGATTATATATACAGTAGGACTCAGGTTAAAACTGGAGAGTAACCATGAACTGAACTTGATTAAACCATGAAGAATTATGTGGGTAGTAGTGTCAGCTCTATTTTTATTATGATTTTTTTTTTTTAATTATGTTGTGATATAACCTTTATGGAGTCTGCAAACTGGAATTTGGTGACTCCTGGCTATTGAAGTAGAGGCAGTCTGCTTTAAGGGGCTCAGGTAATCATTTTGATAACCTTTAGTTCTTTCCTTCTTTTCTTTGAAGGCATCTAAAACTGTAAGATATATCTAGCTATTTACTTCTTGTCTGCTCAGTGAAACTTGCAGCTTGATCCTCATCTCTCACCAAAGCATCTCTGAAACAAGCTTTCACATAATAGTTCAAGTTATTTTTCTTGTGCTGGTTGCTCTGGTCAAACAGGTAAGTACTGTTTAGTGGCTCCCTGTAAAGGACATATACAAGTATTGTCATAGCCCTAGTGGGTTCTATAGCTTTGAAGCTTAGTCCTTTAAGGGAATATTTCTTTTCAGGAAGTTATTCGTTATTAAACTTCTTTAGGAGTAAAGTAAACTTAGGTTATCTGTATATTCCTAAACAGAGAAAAACAATGTTGCTGCCCACTGTTTAAGGTATCCACGCAGCAGTTGCAGGTGATTAGTTTGTAATCTTAGTTCAGATCATGTATGTACACTTCCATAATTCCACCACTTGCACAGAAGCTGTAATGCCCCGAATTGCAGAGAACTTGTGGATTTGGTTGTCACTTAGTGAGGTTCAGATCCGATTGAAGACTGCTTTGGTATGGTAGGCACTGTTAGCTGTCAATCAAGGGATGTTGCTCTTTAAGAAATGCTATCCAAGAGATCTGGGAGGGGTGGACACCCAAAATAAAACCAGTAATCACTTAAGCTATCTCAAGGCTGGAAGCTATGGACAACTTCAATTAAGAGAAACCTTTTTTCCAATGCAGTTTTCTCTACGTGTAGGTGTAACTGCATGGTATTTTTACCTTTTATGGTTCCTATTAAATATAGGAAGATGCTGGACAGCCTTTTTATCCAAATTTTTGAAACCATTTTGTTTTAGACTTTTCTTGCTGTGGTTGTGGTTTTAGGGTTTTTCTTGTTTGGTTGATTGGGTGAGTTTTTTTACAGGTAAACTATTCTGAAGTTAGATTCTAAAAACATCTGTGTTAGGAGCCCTTTTGTTTAATGTTTGATAAATGAGTGAGAATATAAGCTCTGGCAATTGCGGAGATAAACCAGATAATTCTATAATGCATTCTGTATTGGGAGGGGTGGTGGTTGTTAGGGTTTGTGTTTGGTTTTTTTTCTCTCCTCTAACTGATTTATTGCCTGTGTTTCTAGCAGCAAAGAATACCGTAGACCTTATGCAATTCCGCAAACAAGATCCATATCTGTGGGCAGAATTACATTAGTCTTTGAATGGTGTTTTTTATTCTTGCCACAAAAACCCTCCTCAATTGCCATTTTTAGCAGGCTGTGAGATCTTAGCATGATAGTAGTGCTGTGCCTAAGAAATACTGATCTGGTAAACGTACTGTTTCAGTACTCTAGCAGTGTAACACATGTAACAGTGTAATGCATAATGTTGAAACCAAGCATGGTCTTAATAAAATAGCTAGTTTAAATGATGTATATAATTCTAGAAACAGTTAAAGCACCTTGAAAGTAACTGCATGTTTGACAGGTCCCTTGTGGACAGATTTCACTTTGCTAAAATACATCCTAGCATTCATATTTTATAAAACACTTGTCTCTAGCTTGAGCTTTATTTTTATCAGATTTATTAGCAAAACATTTTTATGAAGACAGAACTGTTGTAATAAATGTGCTGAATGACTTGTTCTTAAATGCGTTGACTTGGGACTATACCACAGCTCCCATGCTGAGCACTTACACATCAGGTGTGTTTGGAAAATCTGCTAAAGGGAAAACTTGTTTCTAGATTCCTTTTATTCTTTACAATGGAATAAAACTGCTTTTCAGTGTTAATACACTTCAGTTGAAAATAGATATGTATGCCAGCATAGCTGGCTTCTCTCAGATTACACATGGAAAATAGAAATTAAAAATACTTATTTTTTTTCTTGAACTTCACATCGATTGAGCAGATATGTTAAAATGGAAAATAACAGTGCATTATTGAAACTGTAAGGGTGCTGCTCAAAAACAAAATAACAAAATTTTATCGGAAGGTTGATCTGTGGTCATGTCACAATGTAGCATTGTTGGATTATCTTCCGGTTGATAGAGAAATTGGTATATTACTCTGAACCAATTATCAGTGTTGTTTTTCTGAAGCATACATGTGAAGAAACAGTCCTGGTATGTCACCTTCCTACTTTTGTGCTTTAAAAAACCCACAAAACAAAACAAAAAAAACCAAAGCAAAACCAAAAAACCCCAAACCCACACTAAACGCCCAAACATGTGTATCTTCTTCCTGCTCCCCAGAGTTAAGTGATTTGATTGATCATAATCTTGATCAGATTGCTTAATTTAGCGAATACCATTATCGACTAGATTTTCACTGCCATGGTAATTTGCAGTTCAGGATAGTTTCAGACTATAGTTCTTCTGGTTGGTTTGTTTCTGCTAAAAAACAAACACAACAAAACCAACCTAAATGCTTTTGATAAGGTCAGTGGCTTATATTTGTTAACCTTGTGTTGCTTGTGCCCCTCCATAGCTACAGCAAAATTGCTGTTAAAAGCACTGCAGCAGGAATTGCTGTTTTTCAGGTAGCCTCTTCACAATGTCTACTTCTTTCCATATTTAACCCTTCAGAGCTAAGTGTTCATAATTCCTCACCCAAAGTGCAAATGCATGCTGGTATTAACACTTCAGCCTTGAGGAAACTCATGCTGTTGCCAGCAGAAGGTTAAGTCCAGAGGAGTTGTGCGCAAGTAGCATTACGAAGAATTGTCCATTTGAAATAATCTTTGTCAAATTAGGACTTTTCATCAAATGGGTTCTAGGAATATCTCCGTTCTGGAATAAAAGTGATAATTTTAAGTAATGTGGACAAAAAGGTAAAAAGTTAACAACACACAATAGATTAATCAAGATAAATATTTATACAACCATGAACAGCAAAAGCCTACAATATAGGATTATGTGGTATTTTTACATGAAATGGGTCATTAAATTTACTGTACTGTTGAGTTGAAGGGGGAATAAATAGTTAGTTTGTATTTACAGGTTTGGCTTCATGAATAAAACTACTGTATGACTTTCAAAAATGTTAGATAAAAAGCTTCTGGCATATGTATTCTTTAATTGAAATTGAAAAAGCACTGCTCTCTTTTTAAATTGGATGTCTAGACAGGGGAGTTACATTTCCTTTTTCTGAAGAGAGCTGAATACTCTCTAAATCTAGATTAGAGACTACAGGCAGATGAGATGTGAATCAGCTGTTTTAGAAAAGTTAACAGGCATAATTACTTGTGTGCAGAGGCCCTGTGTTTAGGAGCCCTTTCCTTCCTGAGCAATAATACTATGCAAGATACAGATTTAAAAACAAATTTCTAGTTCTGCCTGGAAGCAGCCTTCACAATGCCTGCCTGTGGCTTGCTTATGAGAAATGTGGGTATGTTTTGCAAGAAGCTGCTTAACCTAATCTTGTTTTTTTGGTGATGGTTATGTAGATGGATGAGTATATTTTATGTTGATTTACTCCTGCTCTGGAATTCAAAATCTGTCCGCTGAAGGGTTTTAAGTTGGGGTCAGCCTACTGACATTTCAGGGTTTTCTTTTTCTGTACTATTATTGAATATTCTTTGCTTCTTTTTACACAGACCTTGTTCAATGCATTTCACAACATTACTTCAATAGCTAATTGAAGAACAGAGGAGTGTTTTGAAAATAATGAGTGATAATCTAATGTTGTAACACTTTAATACTACTTTTTCTAAACATGTCTTCTATCAGTATTCACAGCTTCTATTATTTTAGGAACAAGACCAGTGCAGAATCCCATGCTGATACATTATACAGTGTTGACTTAAATTAACATGCATTGCCATTCTTAAAATATCCTTGGGTTATTTAGATTGTCTTACATGTCATTATAAAGCTCTTAAAGCTTTACTACTCACATGAGAAAAGTTACGAGATTAAGGTTTAGCTCAAACATTAAAATCCAAACTTGACTAATTGCTGTAATGCCATTTTCAGCTTTGCAAAAGTTGGATCTTTGGAAACTTCTCAACTTATTCACCGCTTAATGTGTATGTGATCTGGTTTATAAAAATCATTGGTTGTTGGTATCAAGGCTATCTAACTTCTGTTGACTATGGAGTTGACTGCATTAGTATTGGCTATAGTCTTTACCCTGAATCTTTGTAAGAGGGTAGAGCTATTTCATGAAATACGGGAGACAGCTATCCATTCTTAAGTTTTATTGTTATTGTTGCAATTAGTTCTTCTTTGCATCTTTAACTTACTTACACAGCAACATGACTACTCATATTCCTTTGCTTTAGTTCTTTGTCTATTATGTTAGGTAAATAAAAAAGTTTGCATTTGTCAAGTTCCCACAGGGCATCCTGTCTTCCAAGCCAAGTGATTACAAAGACGTAAAATTTCCTCACAACCTCACTCACTCAAATTCTTAAGGGGAAATAGTGCAAAGTTGTCTTAAGAAAACTATTTTTTGAAAAAGTTGTAATTGTGTGGATATTGCTGTGGATACTTGGCGTGACAAAATGGTGCATCGGTTACAAATGTGTGAATGGCAATGTTCATGGCATATATCTTTAAATCCTCATTGATTAAGGATGTAGATCATTGGCATAGTCCAGTTGAAGATGTAGAAGCATGTACTTTCTAGCCTTAGGAAAAAAGTGATTTTTTGATAATATTTTAGTTAGAGCCTTAATCCACAAACATACTATGGATTCTATCCTCCTACTGAAACATGCCGTAAGGTGAATAAATAGCTTTCAGTGGGTTTTGTCCAGAGTGGCTTCATCCCAGATTTAGATATCATTATCGTGGATTTTCCGAATTGATTATCTGAACTGAATTTATGATGCAAATAGAGACATTTTGAAGAATTTCACTGCTGTAAGTCAAGTTTATGTGAAAAGCTTTTGAAAACACTGTGGACAGGGCTGAAGTTTTGAGGCTGAGATATGTCTGGGGCTGCCCTCAAGCCCACCAAAAGACCTGTCCCTATTTTTTTATTAATAACTATTGTTCACTCAACAGCCTTCAAAGCATCACTTGAGAGAGAAGTTTTCTTAGATAGAGCTCCTAGTTATTCTGTTCTCTTCAGTTCTGTGCTTTAAGCTGACTTGTATTGCAGCTTCCAATCTCTCCAGTACTAGCCTTAATTTCCTTTTGCTGCTTAAGTAGGGAAGCCTGAAACTTTAAAGGCTGTAGGTAGTTTTAAGGTAAGCGAAGGAAGGAAATGGGCAAAATGAAAATGGTGGTAGGAAATGGGTGAGAGCTTGTGTTAGATAACCACAGGACAAATACAGAAACGCTCTATGTCCTCTCTTTCTCAAGACTGTTAAGGAACTAAGAGTCAAGGCTGGGACTTGTGGTTTCATGACTTCAGTAAAGGAGAAGAGTGGGAAAAAATTAAGACAGTAAATAAATCTTAGATTTACTGTTCTGTCAACTGTAGCACGTGTGTTGCAGTGAAGTACCTGGTGTGCCTTATGCAAACAGTGCTACTTAGTACTTTCCTAATGTCTGTGAAAAGACTATAAAACCAGTTAAGGCCTTGTAAATCCTCTCCATTACTTTGAAAGTTTTTGGGCTGACAGAAAGAATATAACTTGTTTGTACTGTGTTGATATTGTCTATATTATCTATTTGTCCAAAAGTGGTGTGTTGTGTCCTGCCATGATCTTGTAGACTGGGTTTTCCTGCATTTTGAGGCTTGGAACTCATTTTAAAGTGTTTGTAGTTAGCATGTTGGTATTTCTTCAAGTCTTGTATGTAATATATATACAGAAGATGTTGGGTTTGTTGTGGGTTTTTTCAGTCTTCAAAGCTGCTGGCTTTCTGTGGTGTCAGCAGGGGCAACAATGGGAAACTATAATTATTCCAAAAGGGCTCTCTTGAAGTAATAGTTATAGTGGAGTGGTGAGAAGATTACACTGCTACTGCTCACACAATGCTCACTTTGTATAGAAACCAGCTTTGTGTGTTAGTACTGTCTTAAGGTTTAGAAGTGGAAATAGATCACTGTGGAATCAAATTGGTTGTTACATAAGGGCTGGCCTGCAGTAACCAATGCTGTGCCTGGCCTGGCAGTAACCCAGTTATGCCATGCATGCAGAGAGTTTGGAGAGATCATATGTATGTGTTTCATGGATTCACTAATGCCTAGCAATCTTCTGAAGTAGTAATGTTTTTCTTTTTGTCTGAGGTCTCAGAACACCCACATTTATTATTTTCTGGCTTTGCTTCGCTTCCTGTAAAATTACATTAGCCCAGCAATTTCACAGCCAACCTTGGATCGTAGGACTTTGTTTTAAAGTGTGAAAGTGTATGAAAACTACTGCATGTGAAAATATTTTACTGTTAGTCTTCAGAAAATATCAGAAATCTCTTCTTGAATGTCTTTTGGGGAGAAATTTATTAATCTTGTTGAGTATTTTTCCAGCTGATGTCATAGACAAACATTGTCTCATTCATAAGGAGATCTATATGCAGAGTTTGAATGTGGCTTTAAAGAACTTGCATAGCAGGTTGCTTTCTAAGGAGCTATTGGTTGAAATAACCAAGTACTTTAAATTTTTGTATAGTATACAATTTTTGTGTAGATTTTGCTAGTACTTTTGATTGCACTAGCATTTGGCTGGTCTTACATAGCTCCACTTCCAAAATTGAAGTTTTCCTTGCTAAGGAAGCGTTGCTTCATGAGCATGCTGTAGTTGAGGTTAACGTGCTTTCTGTTTTCTTGCCTGAGTTTGAGCAGACCCCGCAAATCGCAGCTCCGTTGTCCTCTAGTGCGTAGGACTTGTAATGAAGCAAATGTGCCACAAGGTGGCTCAACAATCTAGCGCCTCAAGCGTTTCTGAAAAGTTTTTGGTACACTTCGCAACACAGTATTTCACCACGGTTTTGCGCCAGCATGAAAACACTTGTTCTGCATAGTGCTGCGACCTGCTATCAGGTTAGAGGAATACATAATTTCTTTAGCATATCACTGAATGGTCTGTATTGCACAAGTGGAGAGACAGCATCGTGGCCTCTGTGTGCTCTTTTAGCTTGGTATTATGTCAGATTTGTATTTCAGTCAGCATTTTTGGCATTGATTCATCTAAAGGGGATTTGTTATTCACTTCTGAAGCTTTGAGACTTTGTTTTTAAGCCTGTAAAGGTTGGCTTACTGTTTGTAGGGAAGAGAAAATGGTAATAGTAGTATTTTCCTGATACTGAAATGTGAACTCTTTCCAAAAAAGTTAAAATACAAATGACCATGCAGCTGCAGAAAGAAACATGATACTTAGAATCCTTATCTTTTTAATATGCCTAGGACCAAAAAGTAGCTATAAAAATATCACCTTGTTTTGAAATAAAAATGTGAAGCTCTGGGAGAACAAGATGATCTTTCAGCCCACGCAATTTCCCATTTGACCTAGAAAAATTCTTTTTAATTCTGGCTTGGATACCAATGCTAAAACAGAAGTGGCAGTGGTGCCTGAGCTAGAATGATAGCAGCTAATGCTTCCTAATGCTGCTGGTGTGAGGCAGAGGGAGGTAAGTTTGCCACTGAGGTGTGGAAAAGGGGATGCTGAAGACTCAGGAAAAAATTGAATATTTCCAGTATTAAGATGCAGATCTTACAGATCTTGTGAAAATACTGGAGAGTCCTGAGTTCCCTTACCTCCCCTTCTCCATGTTGTGACTACGTCTTGTCAGCACATTACTAAGTAGATGATGATCTGCCTGTGACCAAACGTTGATCTTTCTGGGACTATGAATGCAGGCCAGAACAATTCTGGCTGAAAGAAATGTGTATCATATCGTTACCCCTTAAATCTTGAACTATATTTTGATATATAGTTGGTCATTTAGGCTTTGTAGCTTGTAGAAAATGAAACTAATATTTTTCCTGTGGCTGTGGAAAATAACCAGTGTAATGAAGTGATTATATCTTATATAAACTGTCATATTAGGAGCTAAAGCCCATGTGATTAAAATAAAGAGGAAAGGAACAGCAAAGGCATCTTGTGTTCTGAAAGTGCTGTGCTGTTATTCTAATATAAGATGATGATGGACGTGATAGGACAAGGGGTAACGGGTTCAAACTTAAACGGGGGAAGTTTAGATTGGATATGAGGAAGAAATTCTCTACTGTAAGGGTGGTGAAGCAATGGAGTGGGTTGCTCAGGGAAGTTGTGAATGCTCCATCTCTGGCAGTGTTCAAGGCCAGATTGGACAGACCCTTGGGTGACATGGTTTAGTGTGAGATGTCCCTGCCCATGGCAGGGGGGTTGGAACTAGATGATCTTAAGGTCCTT
>JAOEHX010041233.1:0-14622 GCA_025448015.1 Bolborhynchus lineola
CTGCCCCAGCCCCGCTCTCTCAGCCTGGCTCCAGAGCAGAGCTGCTCCAGCCCTCAGCATCCCCATGGCCTCCTCTGGCCCCACTCCATCAGCTCCACATCCCTCTTCTGCATTGATGAGCTCCCCTCTCAGTCTGCTCTTCTTTGACCAACCAGGCCCAGCTCCTGCAATCTCTCCTCATCAGAGATGCTCCAGACCCCCGAGCATCCTTATGGCCTCCGCTGGACCCTCTCCAGGAGCTCCTTGTCTCTTGTCCTGAGGAGCCCAGCACTGAACACAGGACTCCAGGCTGGGATGAGGATCTCTGTGCTCTGAGGTCCAGGGAGAGGGTTGCAAATACCCCAGTTTTTGCAAATGCTGCTCCCCCATAGCGAACGTTCCCCCAATAACAGGGACCCTCTACCATAAATCACCATTGATTCACCATGAGAAGAAAAGGGCAACAAATATTATTCCCAATGAATAATTCAAGCAGCTCTAAGCCATGCGTTGCGTGTTCATTACCCTCCACGAGGACCTGGGGGATACAGCTTGAAAGGCCCTATAAAGGGAAACAGGGGAAGATTTATTTGTAAGGTTGGGCAAATCCCGATAACCCACTGCGGGAGGGGTTGTGCAGGGTTTGCTCGAGACCATCGTGCTGCTTATCCCAAGCTCCATCATCTGTCTCACTGATGCTTTGTTAAAAAAAGAAAGCACTTATGGTGCTGTTGGGGATCAGTCCATTTGCCTTTCTTCCCCGCCGAAGCTTTCAGGGATGAAAGCACTCTAAAGTGCTGGCTTCGGTGTTTGGAGCTGAGTAGTGAATAATCCCTCTCCTTCATCCCTCTGCCCACATGGGAGGCAGTAACAGAGTCCCCACACTCACACCAGCATTTGTGGCTCAAGCCAGGAGTGAATCTTCACTCCTTGGCACGCCGGAGCTGGTGTGGGATGCAGTCAGTGTCTGATGGAGGTGTTGAGCCCACTGGGGTGGGGTGACTTTACCTGGTGCCACCAGGAACTGGGTACCAGGATGGGGTACGCAGTCGGACAGGAGCATCCTTCTGCCTACCCTGACTTGGGACAGTGATTCCCATCATGCCCCAAGTGATCCCCATTCCAGGCATGCTGCTGTGGGACACGGCTTCACAGTACTGCCTTCTTCAAACAAGCCCTTTAATCACCCTTAGCCCCCTCTCTGCGGAAGCAAGGACACTGGGAAGTTTGATTTTTGGAGGGGGCTTCCTGAAGCCACATGAAAGGGAGGCAGTTTTCCTTAAAAAGTTGTGGTTTCCCTTGCAGGAAAAGTACAGAGTTTTGCTTTATTTTTACCTTAAGAAAAGTAGACAGAAAGGTTGTGATGGGTTTTGGAGGCAGGCGTCAGCTCTGCTGCAGTCACTAACTGGTCGACAGCTCCAGAGCTCAATAGTGGTGGCCATCGGTCCATGCTGCTGAGTTCCTTGGAGCAAGTGCTGCCTCCCCCTGGGTGCAGCCTCCTTTCAGGATGCTCCTGTAACAGAAATATCAGCTTCTGGTGACTTCCCTTACCTGCTCATTCAAAGAAGCAGCAACATTGCACTAGAGCTGGTCTTGCCGTGCCTAGATGGACTGTCTGGGCTGAGATGCTTCTGCTTCCCTGACTTGTACTTCTAGCTCTCCTCTCTGTTTTCTCTGCCAATAAAACCTGCTTCTGAGATTGAGCCCTTGATCAATGATGGCAAGATCCATCTCCCATCACCTGAGCGGGATGAGACCGAGGTGGTGGCCAGGGTGGCTGGTGGGGAGATGCTGCCTCCTCAAGAGGACAATTCATCCTAGCTATCAGACACCAGCCGTCAGAAGGGACAAATAACACTCTGAAGGTGCCAATCCTTCTCTGCCAGCCATCAATATGGGTGACCAGTCTGAATTGAACACCTCGCTTTTGGGCAGCCAAAGCCCAAGGCTCTGCTGGGAAAAGAAGCTGCTTGCCTGATGGTGGAGGTCCCCTCCACCAGCACTCCCACGATTCAAGGGGACAAGTGTCACCAAAGGGCTCAACTAATGGGGTTTTCAGTCCTGACAGTCCTGGAGCAGTGAGAGGACTCTGTCACTTTCCTCCAATGTCTTTTACATGGTTCACTAAGGCAGCAGTATCTTCGATTACTCATGTGCATGTGTGGTTTGACCCATCATCACCCATCTGATCCACCTGTTGAAGACAAGGGGAGATCCCCCATTGCTCCCACACCCAGGCTCTGTGGTGTGAAGGCCACCAGGCCCAGCATAAGGGACCACTGCATGTGCATCTCTCGAGCCATAATTTCTGTCTGAGCCAGGGCACACTCAGCAGGAAGTTTCCCAGTGGCGACTTCGTCTCCAAGTGATGGAGAACCCATCTCTAGCACTAGATAACTGGTGGTGATTAATTACCCTGGCTATTAAGAGCATTCACCCTCTTTCCAGCTTGGATGCCAGCAGCATTAAAGCCTCATTAGTTCTCTACCACAGAGACCCCACATTGGTATCTGCAGAACAAACCCATCTTTTAACCTGTAAAATAGCCTCGGGCTCATGATGGGGATGTCAGCCTTTGCCAAAGGTGGTGCAGTGGAGGCTCAGCAAGGGGAACAGGGACAACTGTCCGACCCTAACCAGGCTGCTGGTGTGAAAGCTGTCACTCAAAATGCAGACTCAGGCTCCTGCCCATCCCAAATCCAGGCACTGCACTCCATGGGATGCTCCTCAGGCCTGGCCTCCATCACTGCTCCCCCTAACAGCATAGCACAGACAAACCCATCAAGTGAAAGGTGGAAAAAGGTAATTAATCTACAGAGAAAAAAGTGTTAATACCTCTAAGACACCGGGGACACTGGCTGTCAGCTTCCACCAATTAGTCACCTAAAACCCTGCCTGTATGATCTCTGTGGTACAGCTGAGTTGATTACTCTAATTAATTTTGCATTGATCTGCATGGATCTGCAGCACCAGGGCCTATCACGAACGAAGGAGGAGATGGATGCGTGAGCCCTGCTGAAGTGTGGAGGAGGGAGAGCATCCTGGGCACGCTGCTTTGATGGCTCATCCGAGCCCCCTATGAGTTGAGGCTCTGGAGGTGACAGGTCTGTCCTCCAAGCAGATGGGTGAAGAAGCAGAGACTCATTTCGGGAGCACCCTGCCAGGGGTGGGACATCCTGGTGGGTCTTGTCCCATCCTGTTCCACCCCACCCCGTGTCTATCCCTACACACATTCCCACACCCTAGCTCCTAAGTGGTACCCTGGGTTTCTTTTTGGAGCAAGGGTGCCCTTTTGCCATCTCACATCCAGCAAAGACCATGGGGCTGCTGCTTTCCCCCTGCCTTGCTGGGTGAATCCCACCCCTCCTGCTGATGGAGTCCAGCTGGATCCTTCTTTGCGTTGTGCCTAAATGCTGAGGTTTATCCCACCTCAGGCAGGCTCAGCCTCCTGTTTTGGGCACCTTTCTCCCCATGTTTGATTTGGGGGGCATTGGAAAGGCAAACATTTGGTATTTCCTAATTATTTTCTTTTCTCACACATTTTTCCCTCTCTCCCTGGCTAAAATTTGGCTCAAATGAACAAACCTGCTCTGAACATCTCGTAAACCCCCAAATCCTCCCTGCACCCAGCACTGGCAGGACACACATAGGGCAGGATCTGGCACAATCCGGCTTAGCAGAGGCTCTCCTCCTATTTAGGGATTGTTTTCTCCCTTCCCTGACCCTCTCCATCAGGAGCCATTGCTGATTCCTGTAATGGAGGTTTCATGGCTCATTTTCCCATCTCCTGGAGCTGATCCTGTGCTCTGGGTACAGCTCTCTCCCTCCAACCCTACCCTTACGGCGCACACAATGGGCTGCACAATGCTCTGCTGAAGCCAGAACAAGCAGGTCTGCAGCACCTTGCCTTGCCCCAAGTGGCTCCCAGTGTCCCAGGGACCAATTGCTGCCTTTGATGTGGTTTTAACCAGGGAGGCAGCAGCAGGTTTGCAGGAATGCTTCTGCTCTTGGCTGCTCTTTGATCTGCTCTCAACACTTCAGGTGTGCCGAAGGCTGTGGCTATCTCCCTCCTGCGTGTGCTTTGGCATAGACACACAATTCTCTGCTCTGCATCATCCTGGAGCCATGAGCAACCAGCCAGCAAGAAATCCCTCCTGGAGCAAGCCCACCCTCAGGCCAAGGTCTTGCAGGACCCCCCCAGCAGTTCCCAACACTCATCCCCAACCATCTCCTTGGCAGTTCATTAAAGGTTCAGTGCTAACAAGAGCTCCTCACTCAGTGCTTTCACCAGTACCACTTTCAGCTCGGGATTTATTCTTCTTGAAGAAGGAAAACAGAGGCATGGAGAGGTTTAAACCACCCAAGGATCGGATGAGGCAACAAGCAGAGCATCCTGCATGCAAAGGGTTAGCCACTGCCTTCATAAACATAATTTCCTGGGATTAATATTAAAAATGTTTCTAATGGCTCCCACTTGTTTACTAAATAGCCAGCGAGGAGATAAGTTATCAACTGCGGCTGCAATTTGCTATTAATCAAATATTCAAATCAGTGCTGCAGTTGGCCACAATGGGACACACACATAATTCTCCAGCTCGGGTAATAATTAATCTTTTTCCCCCCTTTTCTTCCCTTCACTTTGGACTCTTGCAAATATCTTTTGGTGTTAAGAGGTCCCCAGAGAGGCCTGCCTCTAAATGAGGTGTAAAAATCTAAGCCGCACAAAAAATAGCATGCGGCTGGGATCGATATTCTCTTCACAGCTACATCGATTAACAACAATATTCTTCATTTATTAATTATGAAGGGGAATTTTCCATCCTTGCATCTCTTTCTCTGCTTGTTGCTTGGGTGGGTTAGCAGGGCCTCGATGTGCCCTCCCATCCCTCCATCCCTGTGCATCCTCTGGATGCTCCCTATGTGCTCTGTCCTCTCCAGCGAAGCTTCCAGTTCCTGCAAGGGCTTTTGCTGCAGAGCCCCCAGCGGAGCTCAGCTCTTGCCCTGTTTTCTACTTGGGACAGACAAGGAGATCCTGGCTGGATAGATAACACTTCAAGCAAGACAATTCCACTAGCTGAGCCACTGGACAATCCTCCTGTGGAGCATGCTGGCAGCTCCCATGGGAAAACCTTCAGCAGAGGGCTTTGCAAGGGACATAACACTGTGGAGCCAGCCTGGCTTCTGCAGGGTGCACAGGGATGTTCATGGGTCACGATTTGTGGTCAGGGAGATGGGAAATAGTAGGGGCAGGGAGCAAATGAAACCCTTTTATTTTGCATCATTTTCTCAGGGTGCTTGTGGGAGCTCTTTAGCACTGCTTGGGAGATGCTGCATTGAGCTCTGTCTGAGATGCTCCTTAGCCAAGAGCAGCGCTGCAAGCAGTGATGGAGCTCGTGGCACAGACTCTACTTGATCAGCATCAGGCCTGGGGTCAGAGCAGCCAAATAAATAGTTTGCCCCAAATCCCTCTCTATCCATTACTACAGCAATAAGCCAAGGGGAATGGCTTTAACTGCCAGAGGGGAATCTGAGATGAGCTCTGAGGCAGAAGCTGTTCCCTGTGAGGGTGCTGAGCACTCGCACAGGGTGCCCAGAGAAGCTGTGGCTGCCCCATCCCTGCAGTGTTCAAGGCCAGGCTGGACACAGGGCCTTGGAGCAACTGCTCTGTGGAAGGTGTCCCTGCCCGTGGCAGGGGTTGGAGCTGGAGGGGCTTTAAGGTCCCTTCAACCCAAACCACCCTGATTCTATGATTCTGTTCTGACTATAAAAAGGACTCACATAAGAGGTGCAAATAGGAATTGCACTCGTGGAACACTGAGCACCGTTGCTTGGATCCTACCCTGAATAAAGAGAGCAGCCAGAGCCTGCTCCTCAGCACTGGCAGGGGTGCTTGGCCCAGGCACACCTTGTACTCCGAAGCATGTAATCGTTATTTAAAGTGAAAATTACCACCGAGCTCTATTAGACTTTAAAATAAAAATTAGAGATTTTTAAAATAGATTTTCCCTAACGAGGAGCGTGACGGATGGGGGTGTTGGAGCCCATGCGAGCCGAGTGCTGCTAAGTGAAATGAAATGGCATCAGGTAGCATCCCTCACTCTCCCCATGGCTCTCCTCCTTGCAAAATCCATATCGGCACTGTCCTCCCGGCCTGGCACTGGGACAGGAGCCAGGACACATCATTCCATCCAGGTTAAAGTACTCAAAGACATTTCCTTCCTCTTCAGATACAGACTATTCCCTTCTCCTAAATCAAAGGTAAAATTGAAGAGGCGGGTCCATCCCTTCCCCTTGAAATGCATTTGCATGTCCTGGAGCAGCTCATGTCCCCCGGCAAAGGGAAGCAGCCCTGGTTCCTCTCCTTTTCCCTCCACCATCCATTCCCAAACACCCTCAGTTTTGGAACAGAATTCTCCTTAAATGGTAAATTTCTATTAAACCATCAGCAGGGTTAAAAGACAGTTTGTTGGGTGGGGGGGTGGTGGTCAAGCTCTGAAAAATTGTGCTGTGGGAGAGCAATGAAGGTCAATCCTGGGGGTGTGGAACAACATTCAGGTTTTGTTTGGTTTCTGCTGCTTTTCTTGCTTCAAGTGCATTTTACAAATCACCGTGTGGGGCTTTCATAGCTCTTTCACATTTTCATGGGGAACGTGGAAATGAGGTCTCCGCAATCCCAACAAAATACAATTGATATTTTTCCCAGCTTCATTAAATGTGCTATTTTTACCTTGCAAGGTGTAATAGCTCTCCATGCCTCAGTAGTGAAGGGGTTGGGACAGGTTTAAAGCAGCAGCTCTGAACATGAGGTTTAATTTCTGTGTTATCTTCCCAAGCACCTTATCAGCCACTCTGGGCTATCTGCCTTCCCCACTCGTCCTGTTGTGGGCTGTCATCGAGCTGGAGGATGCTGAAGGCAAAGATCCTTTTCCATCAAAGCCTCAGCTCAGAGGATGTTGAGCCGGCTCTTGGCCAGCCTGGCCAAGCCAGGAGCACATCCCATGGGTTTCTCCTGGGACCTGCAGCCCAGGAACGCTCAGCCAGGGTTGAGGACCTCCAGAAGTTTCTTCCAGACGGACCTCCTGCAATGCCACCAAGCACGCAGTAGACCCATCCTCATCCTGCCCTTCCCATCCAAGCACTGCAGAGAAGGACCAACTGCTGGAGGGTTCCCCCCTCCCACCACTGCCTTCGGTTCAGCCCCATGAGCTACAAATCGTTGTCCTCCCATCTCCTCTTCCCATCATCATGATGACTCCAGCTCATCCATCCACATCCCTGGGAGTCTCCCAGCTCAGATGCACCTAAGAGTCTCTGAACCCCACGAATTTTCCCAGAACAAGGTGATCCTCAAGACTGTGTCATGAAACTGAAAGAGGGGATATTTGGATTAGGTATGAGGAAGTTCTTCCCTATGAGGATACTGAGTGCTCCAGAGAAGCTGTGGCTGCCCCATCCCTGGCAGTGCTCAATCCAGGTTGGACACAGGGACTTGGAGCAACTGCTCCAGTGGAAGGTGTCCCTGCATGTGGCAGGGGTTGGAACTGGAGGAGCTTTAAGGTCCCTTCAGCCAACCCAGGCTGGGATTCTGTGATTCTATGAACTCACTGCAAAGAAGTACCTCTGGGAGCTGTAAACTCTCCCCTTTACCTCCAGCCAAAAGTGCCACCAATGACTCGAGCCTTCAAGGTCTCTGCTTCCTTCTGGGAGCAGCTTGGGTGCTCCTGCCAGCCCGAAACTGTGAGGGGGCAGCAGAGGTGGTGTTGGGGGTGATGGTGCTGGGGGACGGGCGATAGCTTGGGGCTCCGGGGTGAGGTTAGCACTGAATCCGCAAAAATCACCGTACCTTGCAAAGTGCTCAATACGCCTATTGATCAGTCCTTCTGCCTTGATCGGTTTGCTGGTGTGTGCTGCCGCAGTGCTGCTTTCGGGAAGGGAGGGAGAGGCAGAGGAGGGGGCAGGGAGGAGAGAGTACGCCTGCGCCGGAGATGCTCCAACTTTCTAAGGCCAACTTTGTGTTCTCCTGATGGCCTCAGGGCCTCTCAGTGCTTCTTCAGAAGGCAGCTTGAGTTCCAGCCTTGCACCTTGACTCAGGGGGAGTTTTCAAGGCAGGAGGGTGGAAAAAGCAGTCCAAAAAGCCTCCTTAGATGCCTAAACTGGGCGTCTATCCAATGGCAAGAGCAGAAGCCAAAAGCCAAAGGGCGGAGAGGTAGGCTTGGTCTCCATCCTGGTTTGGAGCCCAAGTGAGTCTAGGGAGCTGCAGGGCACCCATTCCTGCTCCCTATGTCTCTTTTTAGGACATTTGCTGTGTAAGAGCAGATACATGGTTGGGGTGTCCTATCCTGCCCAAGGACCTGCATATGGCAGTCATATACTCAAAGGCATCCAGAAAGGTGTGGTGGATGGAGCAGAACAGGTAAGGTTGATTGGCATCAGAAGAGACCCTTTGGATTCAAGCATAGGGGCACATGAATGCACACCCATGGGGTCAGGACAACTTGAGATGTCCAAATAGCCTGGGCATCATGTGCCGTCCCCATCATCCCATCATCCAAACACCCTCAGCAGCCTTAGGGATGTCTACTGGGAGCTCATTCACAAGAGGAGCCCTGTTTCTACTGACAGGACTGGTAAAAGCACACTGGGCTGGAGAATGGAGGGAGGCGGGGAGCTAAAAAACCTACCCCAAAGGTCATGGAGTTAATTCCCAGCTCGTGTCCACCTCTCACACCTCACTGGTTAATAATTGAAGCAAATGTATTTAGTTTTGGGCTTGGCATAAATCAAAACCAAACACAGCTTCCAGATTCTGCCCCAGGGAGGGAGCAGGCACGTGGACTGGAAGATGCTGAGCTGGCTCTGCAGAGAGGCTCCCCTGGCCCCTCTGAGCTGCCTTGGAGCAGGCGGAGGATGGATGGCAATGGAGGCTCTTTGGAAGAGGCTGGTGTTGGCTTTGAGCTTCTCCCATTTAAATTAGCACTAAAAGGCTTCTTCAGATGAGACCTGAAAGGGGCCGGTGGAGACAGGCTGTGAGCCCATTGCCACAGGGACAGCCTGAAGTGTTCTTGGGCACATCCCAGTGCCTAATTTCTGTGCCCCTCCTGCTCTCAGGCCCTCCATCCTTCTTGATCCCAGATGCTCCATCCATTCTGATCCCAGGTCGCCCATCTCTCCTCATCCCAGGTTCGCCATCCCTCTTTATTCCAGATTGTCCTTCTCTCCTGCTGCCAGGTCCTTTATCTCTTCTGATCCCAGGTCCTTCCTGCCCCCAGCCGTGGTTTACCTGAGCTGTTGTCAGCCTCTGGAGAGACATGGTTTGGTTACTGGAATACTGACCAGCCGGAGCTGTTGTGTCAGTGTCTGCCACCTCCACAGTCCAGGAAAACCTGGGAAGGAAGGAGAAGGAAAGGTAAGGACACTGCCCTGCCTCTACCAGGGCCACATGCCTGAGCAGGTCTTGAGCACCAACCATTCCTCTTTACCACTGATTCCTTCTCCCATCTCTTAGAATTCTTGTCCAGGAGGGTTTTGGCTGGAGCATGCCCATACTGCACCTCCTGCCCTCTCCATCCATACTGCCGGGTGACCCTGTTCCCAGATTCTTCCTTCTGTATCCCCTCTGCCTGCACCAGCTCCCTGCTGCCCATTCCCTGGGCTTCCTGTGGGAGCTGGGCCCAAACATTTTGGGTTGTTTCAACACTGATCTGCTATGAACAGGTTGAAGGTCTCCCCCCACCATGCGCAGGCATCCCGGGGGCCTTGGCCCTGTGCTTTAAACATAAAAGAGCGATTGCATCTTCTTTCATCTGAGCAACAGGGAGGCTGAAAAATGCAATTGGGAGGGAGGGGTGCAGAGGATAAATCAGAATCACTTCTGGCCCAGCTCGTGCATGGGTGCCAGGGCTGCTGGCGCCGTGATGGATGCTTGAGGAACGCCCAAGGATCCTCAGCTGGATCCAGCTCTTCCATATTCATCTTCCAGTCGTCAGGGGGTGTTGACGTGTTGCCTGTAACCTCACAACTGGAGGGGGGGGTGCAGTGCTTACACACACACACACACACATCATTATGCAGAGCCTTGTTAAGGTGGAGCTTAATTTTGCCCTTCCGGCAGCAGTCGGAGCCCTTTGTTCAGGAGATGGAATTGTGCAGGTACAGCAAGGATAAGGTAGGGAGAGATCTTGAGGTGGAAGAGCAGCTGGAGAGCTGGGTGCTGCCGCCAGCATCCGCAGCACCCTCCCATCAGGCTTGGGACCCACAAGGGCTGCGGATGCATCTGCATCCCCCAAAACACCCCAGGGAACCTGTCCCCTGCTCCCTGGAGCTGGGAGGGATACAGCTGTATCCCAGAGAAAAGGTTGCTCCGATTTCTGGCAGCTGCCTGCCGGCTCCCTTCCCTTTTTGGTTAAATGAAGCTTTGGGGCTGTGATGAAGCCCATTAAAGTCAGAGGCAAAGGTGTGGGATTGAAATGTAGGACAGCAGCCGCTGCAGAATGTGGTTGCATGGGATCAATGGGAAATCAATACCCAGCTCTGCTTTACGGGCTCCTGCCAGGCCCTGCTGCCGCTGTGCTCCCTGGGTGCTTCCCAACTTCCCAGCCCCTGGCAAGATCCCTCCCAGCCCAGCACCTTCTCAGAAGGGAGAAAGAAGAAGGAATTTGGGCATCCTGGTGAGCTCCACCAAGCTGGTGATGCAAGGACAAAGCTCTATGGGGCAGTGGGGAGCTCTGTGCTTTCAGAGGGGTTTGGATGGAGCGGAGCCATACCCTGAATTCCCAGTGAGACCAGAGGGACCAGACTCACAGTTAGGCTGAGCCCCCATTGCTGTATTTCCCTGGCTGATCTAGGAAGGTGCAGAGGAAGCAGCCCAGACCTGCAAAGGGGGTCAGGGCTTGGAACTGATGCCACCTCCAACATGGGGTCCCTGTTCCCTGGATGGACACAAAGCAAAAATGCTCCCAGCAGCTTGGGGAGTGGGTGCTTTGGTTCCTGCACACTGCAGGATGCAGGAGCAGTGCATCAGCATTCCCATCACTCCCACCTGCACCTTGGGATGAAGCTGCAGGTGGTCCCCAGAGCTTGTCCTCTCCTGGGCTCCAGAGCACAACAGCCAGTCCATGGCATGGGCCGTGAAGGAATATCCACATCCCTCTGAATCCCATGAAGCCAGCATGGACCTGGATGCTGCAGTAGAAGGGAGCACCCTCTGAGCCATCGACATCACCCTCGGCCAGAGGAGCCTGGCAGAGAGACGAAGACACAAAGGGATCTATCAGAAATGATAGTTTAATTGGAGGGAGGTGAGCACAGCACTATTTAACCACCGCTGTGCATTGATGGATTGATCCAAGTCTAGTTACACTGTGTTTGTGACATTCAGAGGGCTCCCAGCCAGCGTCTGCTAGCTCCCATGGTTTCCACTTGGATGGAGAGCTGTGCATCTGGGGCACAGCTGAGGGCCATGAGATGGGGAATGGGCCACTGACCACCTTTGTGCTGCCTGTGGCACCCCGTGGTGACACCCACCCCATGGTGACATCCTGATGTGTGTCATCCTGACCCCCTCCAGCATGGCAAGAGGGCCCACCCTGAGCACTGCCGTCATCCACTCTGCACAAACACCCTGCTCCCAATGGAGCCAGCCCCCCCACCCCCCCCGAGGCCCCAGTGTGCTGTTCCCCTCCCCACATAGCTCCTTGGGTCTCCTGGGAGGTCACCTCTGTCCCTCGTACAGGAGAGGTGACAGCCCTAAGCAGGGCTGGGAATGGGAAGGGATCTGCAAATGCACCATTAAACAGTCAGTTTTATCATCCCAGCTCACGTGAACACAGCAAAACCATGACATGATCAATCAGGGCTGAACATTAATTATGATTACACCCTGGGATCTTGATTGCGATTGATTAATTGATTCCTGGGCCCCTTACAGCAGCAGCCACTCCATAGGAATTGCACAGTGGTGAGCTGGCTGGGCTGGCTGTAGCTGAGATTTGGGGATGGGGGATCAGAAGATGCTTGGAGACGAGAGAGGGGGATGTTGCTTTGAAGAGGAGAGAGGGAATAGCCAATGTTCCCTCTCTGGCTGTGCCCAAGCACTGACACCACAGCACTGGCTGTGGCGTGTCACATCCTCTGTGCAGAAGGACAGTGGGGACACTGATGAGACCCTGCGAGCAGATCCCTGGCTGGGATCCCACTGAGCTGCAGGCTGAGGAAGGCTCTTTGTTGCAGGGTCTGTGCACACCCCCCTGTGCTGATTTCCATTGACCTGCTATCAAAATCAATGCTGGTCATACCAAGCCCTGCTCCAGCAGGGAGGAGGGATGGGTCTGCAGCACCCAATAGGTATTTTTCCATCATTAGGCTCCTGAAGGAGATGCCTTCAGGCTGCACTTGCTTGGTACATCCTGCAGCGCTTCCCAGCCCAGCTTGATTAGCAAGGGCAGGAGAACAAAGCCACTGCTGGTTCTACAATGGGGTCCATGCTGGGGATGCCGGGATGTGGGACTCCGTTCCACACATCAAAGGGATGTGCCTGTAGGGCTGTGGTCCAGCATCCTCCTCCTCACCTCAGCTTTAGGGCCATCTTTCCACCTTGACATCTCATTGAACCATCCGAAAGACCAGTTCATCATGTTCCAGCTGCTTCAGGTTGGCACTTAGCAAGGATCCAATCCGCTCCCAAAGCAGTATTGGCCCTGAATAAAGCATGGATATGTGCAGGAAGAGCAAAGCCATGAGCAACGTGCGCTTCTCAACACAGTCTATTGGCTGTTCCTGGCCGTCACCGTGGTCTCAGACACTGGGTGCCAGCTCACCCATCCCTTCCAACAAACAGCTGCCAAATGATGCCCGGGTTGCTGCCAGCCCTGATACTGAGCTAAGCCAAAGCGGTCACTTGTGGGGACGTCAATAGAAGAAAGAATGACTTCAAGTAAACTGGTACTAACGGGATATTGATAAACAGACCAGGGCATCACTGAGGGGAAAAAGCTTCCCAGTGAATGTCCAGGGGAAATTTTTGTAAAGGTTAAGGAAAAATTAAATAAAAAAAGGAAAAGGAAAAAAAAAAAAAAAACCCAAAGACCCCCCAAAAAACAAAAAAAAAACCCAACCAAACAAAAAACCCCAAACAGCTGAATAATTAATTCATTTTGATGGCAATTTTTCTGGCTGCCATTTAAGGTGGACACTCGGGAAGTGCTGGGGTTATCGACATATAGACCAAGGAGATGGCAGGACCTCCATCCCCCTGCCCCTCTGCAGCAGGCTGTAAGTGGAGGGCCTGTGATTTATTTAGCATCCATGAATACTGAGTGAAATCAGAATAATGGGGCACTTAGCCATGTTACTGAGAAATCACTATTGTGATGCAATTTACTTCAATTAATTAAGCCTTTTTTGTTACCATTATTCCTTGTTTTACATTTTGTTTTAGATTTCAAACGATTGGGCGCATTGTGGTGGGAAGCTGATAGCTCTGGTTAGAGCTGCGCAGCCAGAGGCCATAAATCCCCCCTGAGCTGTCTGCCCCATGTCCCAGTCCCACGCAGCCCCTGGCCCTGGTGCCCACCCCAAAACTCAAGGAATGCTCCAACACGCAGCTCCCTCAGCTGTACCCGGTTGGGTGCTCCAGTGGATTTAGGGCGATGGTGATGCAGCCTCTGAGGCTCCTTTGGGTTTTATTTGTGAAGGAAAAGCCTGAGCTTCGGGTGGCACGTGTGAAAAAGGTTTTTTCTCACGGTATGAATATGGAGATGCTGGCTTGGTTCTGGCACTGTGGTGGGTAGCGTGCACCCATCTTCTGTGGTGACTGCAAAAGTAGCTTTTTCCAGGGTTGAAAGGCAAGTTTCACCATGTGTCAAACCATGGAATGGTTTGAGTTGGAAGAGACCTTAAAGCTCATCCAGTTCCAGTTCCCTGCCATGGGCAGGGACACCTTCCACTAAAACAGATTGCTCCAAGCCCCATCCTTGGTGTTCTTGGTGTTGCCATGCTGCTCCTCCCCAGCAGACCTTGGCCAAAGGGCTCAGGGAGATGCCAACAGCAAAGCAACCACCAACAGGGACATGGAGTTGGGCTGGCCTTGGGTTAACGACTCCCCATGTCATTGCTGAAGGGTAATTACCCATATCAAAGGAGCAAGGTGGGGGCTGGCACCACGCTGGTCTCCACCACCAGCCGTTCATGTCTTTGCATATGCTGGGAAAGGACACCCACATCCCATGGGACACAGGGGCTTCACGCTTCCCAGAACCCTGCATCCCACTGCCTTCCATCTGGATCTGTGGTCAGGATGAGTCCCTTCTGTAGCTGTTAACTCTCCATAAAGGGAGCTGTGATTCAGCTACAAGACATCCAGCTCAGGTGAATCCTGGCACAGTGGGGACCACAAAGTATTTTGGTCATCCCACATCTCCATCTGAGCCGCCCTGGGACCTGCTCAGTGCCTTTTCCCTGCATCATCCCTGCCCCTCTGCCTGCATCCCCAGCCACCAGCATCAAGCAGAGCAAAGGGATACAGGAAGGCACTGGCAAATTAAAGAAGTCATTTGCTGTAGCTGGGAGTTTTCCTTCCAGCCCTCTGGGTGATACCATTTCACCTCCCATGACTTTTTTGGGGGGGGGGGGGGGGGGGGGGGGGGG
>JAOEHX010041235.1:0-26871 GCA_025448015.1 Bolborhynchus lineola
ACCTGGGAGGATGCGAGGCTGTTGCCTGATACAGGAATAGCTTTGTACAAGGGAGCGCGTCCTCCAGGAGAAACGAGGGATAAAAGACCCGAGCCTATAGTGTTAAGCGTGCGGCTGTGTAAAGTACGCTGGGTCTCACCCTGTGCGCTTCTGTAGCTTTCACAAAGAAGAAATCAAAGCTGACTTGGTTTATATGTGGGTAAATCTTCATGTTCTTCCCAAATTGAGCTTGATCTTAAGGTGGTGTCGTGATGTTCTGGGCAGTCAAAGCTGCACCTGCTTGGAGCTGAAAGCTTACTCTCTTTTCTCTCGTAACTGTGTCTCTTCCCCGTTTCAGGATAGCAGTGATGACATTGAAGATGTGTCTCTCTTTGATGCAGATGATGATGTGTCCAGGAGATCAAAAAAGTCCAAAATAAGGTCAGTGGCTATGGAATTTTCAGATGAGTTCTAGGAGGGACTGGCACATTATATCAAATTATGTTATATACCTCTTATTTGGCATAAGTTATTTGGAAGTAATAGAGAGTAATTTCTGGGTAATTGAGAGGCCTGGTTCCAGAAGCTTGGTTGGAATGTGTAGGTCTGAGCCTTCATGCTCCTGGGTGCCCTCCCATTTAATATGGGTCTGTGTTCCTGTGTGGAAGGAATCTACACAGCGATGCTGTGTAACGGGTGGTTTTCCCTGGGTTGAGGGCTGGTTCTGGACTAGTTTATTATCTCCTTTCCAGTCTTTCTTCTTACGTTTTGTGCTGCCCTGCTGTGTGCATTGTCCTGGTGTAGTTGGTCCAGCTGCCTTCTTCCTCGTTCTGCCCAGTCTCATGCCACAGAGCAGTGTCCGTACCCATGTGCTTGGCTCTCTGCTGCATGTTTCTGACCTGGGAATTGCAGAAATGAGGCAGAAGAGCAAGTCTGCTGTGTTGAGAAATGTGATTTTTCCTTCAGAGTTATTTCATCTGTTCTCAGAGCCTTTTTAAACTCATCCTCTTGCCTTACATTGAACGCTAGGTATCTCATCCCCTTCCACCTCAGTTCCGCTTGCATGTGGAACAGCAGGCAGGTAGAACATATCTTCCTTATCACGATCTTATAGTCAGTTTATTTCCCATATTCCCAGCAGTCACTGCACACTGCGTTTGTTATGATGCTGATCCTTATCTTGTGAGTTGGCAGGAGATCACTTGGTAATGTCATTTCTCTGGAATTGCTTCAGCTGTCTTGTCTGAAAGAGCTGTGACTGTGTTGTACTTCATTCCAGGCATCCCGTGGCATCATTTTTCCACTTATTCTTCCGAGTCAGTGCGATCGTTGTCTATCTGCTCTGTGAGCTCTTAACTAGCAGCTTTATCGCCTGCATGGTGACAATTATCCTCCTCTTGTCGTGTGACTTTTGGGCTGTAAAGGTAAGTTCCTCCTATGTTTTTAAGTTCCTCTTATGTTTTTTGTTATCTTTGTCTTATTGCATAAGAATAATTGAACAGTGATGCACAACAAAAAGTTACTTCTTTGTGCCTTTGGCAGAAAATGTCCAAATACGCTCAAGTGCCGTTATTTTATTCTTATTACAAAATATATATTATTCTTATTACAAAATAAGAACTTTTAAATATCTGTGTACCTCATTTCTCTTTGAAATTCAAATGGAAAACATAGCTTAGGGGCTTTTTTTTACAGATTTCATGATGAGATCACTTACAACTCGCCAGAAATACACCTCACAGTGTATTGTACTGGAGTACAATAGAAAACAGATTATTGTAGACATAAGAGCCTTATAATCTTGTTTTCCCAAATGTAAAGTAAATGAGCACCATTGAAAATAGCAGCCCAAACAGCTGACCCTTGATAAATGGTTTCTTTTAAGCAGAAGATAGAAAGCCCATTGCTTTTCTTCTATTTCAGAATGTCACAGGGCGACTGATGGTTGGCCTTCGCTGGTGGAACCAGGTGGATGATGATGGTAAAAGTCACTGGGTGTTTGAAGCCAGGAAGGTAAATGTCTTTATTTTCTTTTTCATTCTTCTTTTAATTGTTTCTGGGTCATGAAACCTGTGTTAATTGGAGGCTTCACTTGTGATGGCTCATCGCATGATGCAGACATTTACTTCCAGCCACAGAGCTGTGACCACAGGACTTGCTTCATGAAGGGTGCTGAATGAGCCTTCTGATTGTTGCATTGAAAGATCCTCATGCTGTATTGATCTGGCTTAATGTCAACCACCTAAAAGTTCACACATGATGCAGTAAAGCTTCCCATGTCATGTCAGTAACCTGCATGTTTTCTGGTGTAAACTTCTAACAGCTGACATAGCTTTTATCACCTACAGAAAACTATTGGAAATAGGAAGAAACAGACAGCATTCCTTATGGCTATTGTTTGGGCTTTGTGTTCATGATGGCTACTGCTGGCTCCCTAGTACCCACCTGTCAGGCACCTCACTAGATGTCTGTTCACCCTTTTGATCCTTGCTGATTTCTGAGATCACTAGTGAGGTTTGTGGTGGTGTAGGGACTTGAAGCTAAACCTTTCTCCAGCTGAGTATGTGCATCAGGCCCATTTTTTCTCAAACCCATGCTAGTTTAAAAGGTAGAACGTTCTGGAGGAGAGGGGAAAGGCAGCTGAACTGCTGGTGGTGCTTTAAATAAGTTGTTAACGCAGTCCTCACTTTATTGGAGGAAGAAGTGAGTTCTTGCTTGGGATCTTCTGCTCTGCAGAGATTTTATAAAATCAGTAGTGTGGTGTGAATCAGACCTCTCTGTGTAAAGAGAAAATTACCTTTCTTTAATGAGTAAGAGCACTAATATTTAGTTCTGCCAGTGATAGGATTAACAGAATTCTGTGCAGTGATTTTGAGGGAGAAAACAATACCCCTTTGGCTGTTTCTGAGCTTTGTAACTGAACCATGCCATAAATGTCATGTTTCCCAAACTTAACCTTTCAGCCCCAAGCATTCCAAGAAGATATGATGCTTCTGCCTCCACAATTTCTGATAGCAAATTGACAAAAGGGTCCCTTAAATGGAAGCATTTTCTATTGCAGAAAGATCTTTATGTGGTTTAGAAGTTGATTTTGAAGGCACCCAGTACTGTTGTGTGGAGGCAAAAAACAGTGGGCTTGTAGATTCTAGACTGTTTTTGATGACAGGATGATGATCTATACAATCCAGCAGCCTGTTAATCCCATTTCCTTTCTGTTTCTAGGTATCAGCACAAAGGAGTAAAAGCTCCTCAGAAGCTGAGTCCCGAATTTTCTGGTTAGGTCTGATTACCTGCCCTATGATCTGGGTGATATTTGCTTTCAGTGCACTCTTTTCTTTCAAAGTGAAATGGCTGGTGAGTTGACTCCCTCAACTCCAGAATAGATCTTGCACCTTACAAGTAAATAAGTGTCATTGAATTGGTGTTGATTAGTAACTTTGCTTTCTTGTGTCTTAGGCAGTGGTTGTGATGGGAGTCGTGCTTCAAGGCGCCAACCTTTACGGTTATGTCAGATGTAAAGTTGGCAGTAGGAAGAACTTGACGAGCATGGCGACCAGCTATCTTGGAAAGCAGTTCTTGCGGCAGGTAAGATGATTTCTAGGGTTTTGGAAACCCTTCAGTCGTGTTTCTTTCTGTCCATAAACTTCCTGCCTGCCTAGGCATGAAAGGAAAGACTGCAGAAGTTATTTACAGTTATTCACACCTAACTTCTGTGTGAATTTAAGCCCCCTCAGTTAAGTCATACCATAACTTGCTTGTTATTGGTATCAAGTTCCATTTGCACTGATTCATGAGCTCATAGTATTTGCTGGTCTCACGGGCACATAACGTACAAGGTACTGGACTGTGGCCGTTGTATTGGAAAGAAAGAATGCAGTGAAAATGGTCACAGAGTGAAATAGCTTTTGATAAACTCTGCTGCTCTTGGGTGGCGCATTGCTAAGTTAGTCTTTTCATTGCACTGCTTCCTCTTCAGGTTGTGCTTAGCCGCAAAGGCATGCATCTGGAGGGGGATGTTGCACTGATCCTTGTGCTTCAGTGCACAGCTGCAGCACACATAGGTCTTAGCTGAAAGGGCAGCTGCTGCCTTTTATAATCTTTCTCCCTTCCAACCAGCTCTTCTCAACAGGTCCTTTTCTGCCCCAGTGCTGGGCTTTCTTCCTTCTGTAGATCCCTGCAGCAATAGGCACAACTGTCCTGTTCCATCTTTAGACTCTAGGGATGGTGGTTTGGCTGCCACAGGTTCACAAATGTTTGCTGGAATTATTGTCCTTAGTGTGATTAGAAGCTCAAACATTGATAATCATTTCTTGGCAGTCTGTGCTGGGCTTGGCTTCTTCTGTAGCTTCCTTTGCTTCTGAATGCTTTTACTACTGTGGGAGTTAACCCAGACCCGTCTCAGTATCTGGCAGAAATGAATGTCTTGCCCCAGAATGATGGCAAAGAGTCATAGTTCTCCTCTGTTACTTTTCTTCCTTCTGCAGACTGTGGCTAAAGAAGACCAGCCAGCATCCTGAGTGTAGCAGAAGCCTCAAGCCAGATTCACAGTAGCGAACAACAGGGAACATTGCTCTGACCATGCGATTTGGGAGCTGCATACATGAGGTGTGAATTAAAGGAAGTAAATAAATGGTGCAAGACTTCAGGTTAACACTCCTAGCAGCTTATATTCAATTTTCCACTTGCAGTTTGTGTTTAAGTCCTTTCTTTAGTTTAATCAGTTAGAATTAATTTGCCTAAACTTTAAATTAATAACTATCCTAGGTGGCTCTCATACAGGTTTAGAACTGCTGGATGAGTTAAGAGAAAACTGCTGCACATCCTTCAGAAAAACCATGCACAAGCCGAGCCTTCTGTTACCCAAGAACTCCCCCAATTCCTCCAGCAGTTGGTGCCTCAAATCGTTTCAGATGTGGGCATTGCTGCATTGTGTTCTTGGGGGTCATTGCTGCTTCTGCTACAGAGTTTAGATAGTGCTCTTTTGTCTCCTCAGCTCTCTCATTCTGTGATCTGAACAGCACTGAGGTGATTGCAGTGAAGGACATGTAGAGGAAATATTGCTCTTGGTGTAGCGGGGGGATCATTAAAGCCTCATGGAAACTGCAGGAAGTGATTTCTGAGCAGCTCTGGTCATTTATTTATTTATTTACCTGAAGCATCCTTGGAAGTCTCAGTAACATCGTAAACCCCTGAATTTATAGGAAATCCCTCTTCTACCTGTATGGAGAGTGTAGCAGGAGTAAACCCAGTTTCTGAGAAAGGTTGCCTGCACAATTTCAGAGAGTGAATTTGGGAGCAGTTGTTGAAGCGATGCATCTGACACACGTGCTGTGTGGTAGCATGTGTTTGGTGCTACTGGTCTCTAGCCAGAAGGGTGTAGGGTGATGTGATCCCCACCAACCCCTCAGCACAGGGTCACAGGGAATGTGCCTAACAGGGTTCTGCATTCCTTGAATCCATACAGTATGCTGTCCTTAATCCAGGCACCCCAAGGAGTCTGTGAGCTGGGAAAAGAAGCCTTTTGTAGGGTCGTGAAACGTTGGCTTGCAGTGTTCAGTTAGATGGCAGAAAGTGGTGGGTTTTTGTGTGAAGAGCTGTATGAAAGGATCAGTTCCTTCTTGTCATGTAATTTTGTTCAAGGCAGATTGTACTTTCCCAGCTTTGAATGAGGTACTTTAAATGAAGAATGTGTTTTGAATAATGGATATTGTAAATTGTGGGATTGCATTGACATGATTTCTCTCTCTGTACTGTAGCAATACTTGGGAGCTGTACATTTGTCGAACTCTTTGGATTGATACCTTCCTTTTGTAAATATGTATTTATAAAATCTTGAAATTAAAATGATGCTTTGTTTAACCAGACCAGATATCCCTCTATGATTCATGGCTGAGCTCTATCCATATGCTGTGTTCTTGGAATGTAGCTTTAACAGGGGTTACTTGTCAGGTTAAACAGTGCTGGGTTTGGCACAGTTCCTTGCACCCAGAGGTCTTAACCAGTTTGCTCTGCGTGAACACTTTGTTTTGAGGTGTGCTGGAGTGGTTATTGTGCAGGGGAGAAGCAACTGGCACTCTGTAAGGCTCATGTGAAGTGGATGAGATGCTGCTCAGAAGTCTCTGCCGAGCTCCCCCTGGCAGGTGGCAGCACACTACTGTAAATGCTTGTGCCCCCGCATAGTGAGAACTTCTGGGCCCCGCTGACATGGGAGAGGTGATTTATTTCTAAGGCATGAATGCCAACAGGCAAAATGAAGCCGATCATGGAAGTAAAGGTGCTGCTGCAGCCACATGGGGCCGCACAAGTGCAATGGGAATCTGTTCTGCTCCAGTCCCACGGAGCCCCAGTCTGATGGCGGAAGGACAGCGCTGATTGTAGCACAGCTCCAGCCACGAGATAATTTTAAGATGTGTTGAAAGGTTTGGGCTTAGTGTTTGTTCTCCCGCTGCCAAAACTCCCCTTAAACTGCTGGAAAAGAGGGAGAGTTTTTCTGGAAGTTGCAGTTCATTTCATCAAGGACAGAGGTATTTATTAGTACGTGCCTTTAAATATAACCCTCTGGCTTATTTTTAGCCTCTTGGCAAGCATTCAGTCTTTTGATCTCCTGAGAAGCTGGCAATTTGCATTTCTCTACGTGGATCAGAACCAAATTCCTTATCGCTGCCCCAGTTGGGTGTGAGTCTCGTTTGGTTTTCACTCACAGTGTGCTGGGCTTTCCTGTGGAGCAGGAAGTGGGAGTTGCTGCTGAATGGGGAAATTCTCTGAATGTGCTTTTTTCACAAGCCTCTGGAATCCACATTAATCCTTGAGCAGTAGCTGTGTAATGGTGGCCCCACCTCAGACCTGGGTGGTGCCTGAACTTTCAGGGTTTACAGAAGCAGAAATACTCCAAGAATAATAAACCACTCTTTGCTCTGAAATAGCAAAGCACTCCTTGGGTGTTGCAAGCACAGCTGAAAGATGGGCTTGAAATCATCCTCATTTAACAGGAAAAGCCATTCTGAGTCCTTGGAGGGCAGTGTTTTGGGCCAGTGGGGAGCTTTGATTGCAGAGCTGGGGACAGAATAGGCCCTGGGGGACATTTGCTGTCTGCTTTGGGATGGGCAAAGCCTTCATCCTTCCTATGTGTCCTAGGGATGAGCTGCCCTGTTGCTCTTTGGCCATAGTCAGGGCCTGTCCCTTCCTGCTGCTGCAGAGGCAGTTTTGCTGTCTGGAGCATCTCCCTTCCCATCTGTGCTGCTCCGTGCCCTGGGGGAGAGCCACAGAGACCACAGGGAAGGGTGGAGGAGGGATGCTGGGTGTGCATGGACAGCCTGGCCCTGGGCTCTTAGAACCCGTCTGTTCTGTCCATGAAGTTCTTGGAGACTTGCTGGGCCTGGGAGCTCTACATGGAGAGGTCTACTGCAGTTGCTTGGCAGAGGCCACGGTCAGCGCTGCTCATCCCAACCAGTATTTCCCAAACAAAAAGCTGCAGTGACTAATGAAGAATGACCTTTGGGAAGACCAAAGGGAGTGGGGATGCGGGTGAGGAGGGTGAATGTTGGCCGGGACCCAGTGCTGCTTCCAGGAAGGAATTTCTCGCTTCCCGCCTGCCTTTCTGTGCAAATAGCCCCCTGATGGGAACAGGCATCCCACCCCACCCTGCACACCCCCAGCAAAGAGAGCCTCCCCACTGCCCTGATAGGACAGGCGAAGGGAAGAGAGAAAGGAAATGCTATTTCTGTTTTACTGATAGCAGCATTTTTATACCACAGAGGACACATGGGCCCATCATTATCTGCCTGAGTGTGCCCAAAGCAAACTGGGTTCCTTCCTATCTCCCCCATGTGTGCCAGCACATGGTTCGGGGCAGCTGATGCTGGGGACATTCTGTGCTGTTTCTGCTGCTCAGCCAGGGCTGCAGTGCTCAGCTGCTTGAATTCCACTCCTGTTTCTCAGCAGGAAGCATTGCCTTTGAGTACTTGGGGACAGCCTCTTCCTTGGCTTGCAGCGTGTTATGTGCGTTCCAGCTGTGTCTTGAAGCTGAGAATGCATCTCTGGGTCAGGCTGAATCTGTCAAACCCAAGGCTTGCCTTGAGCAGCAATTTCTTGTGCCTTGCAAAGGATGTGTGGAAATGGCAAACTCACAGCCATGTTTCCAGGAACACCTTTTGTGTCCCTGGGTTTATGGCTTACTCTGTCACCTGGTTGGTTTTGCTGCCATTAGTTTGATTGATTCTTTCCTGAGCCCACACCAACTGTCAGTATTTGTGGTGTCCTGTGGCAGAGAGCTCCACAGATTAACACAGGCACCTGTGTAAGCCCAGGCTCAGCATCCACTTGTCCTTATAGCAGCAGGGTTTCTTTAGAGGGGCAGGTTCCTGCAAGCCCAGGACGTTGTGTGTCTCTGTTACAGTGTACGGCTTGCCTGGAGTTTCAGTTTGCAGTGATGCACCGGGTCTCTGCTGGGCACGTTTAATGCTGCTGCTAAGCAGCATCCTCAGTGGGAGGTCTGTGAGGG
Source organism: Bolborhynchus lineola (assembly GCA_025448015.1). Lineage (NCBI taxonomy): Eukaryota > Metazoa > Chordata > Aves > Psittaciformes > Psittacidae > Bolborhynchus > Bolborhynchus lineola. The sequence continues at coordinate 8,480 of JAOEHX010041235.1, forward strand.
CTCTGCGTGGAGCTGCCCAAGTTCAAGTTCATGGAAAGAGTTCCTTTTGACTCTCCTAAAGGCAGGATCCTGCAGCACAGTGTCAGTGTTGCAGCTGTCCCTGGGGCTTTCAGAGCGTGATGACACATCTGATGCGCAGGTTTTACATCCACAGGTAAAAGCACAAGGGGTTTTATGTGTTATCCTGCTTCCTTCCTGTATAAATGAGCTCTGCGCACTTCAAGGGCCAGCAGCCTGTGCCAGAGCAAGCCTGCCGTCCCCAAAAGGTGGGTATGGTTTAAACCAAAGAGCCCCAGAGATGGAGGGGAGGATGTTTGGATTCCCTCTAATGGCATCTGGGAAGGGAAGCACAGACAGTTGGGGCTTCCTTGGTGAAAGCCACATTGATGCTCTTCAGCTATGCCTTATCTCTGTGAATCCCGATCTGTAGGAGTCCAGAGTTTGCTCAACAGAGGAGTTGGATTTTCTGCTCAGTTGTTCCTCATATTCCTCCCAGAATCCCTAAAAACCTCAGGTCCCAGACTCACACTTCTCACCTTCCACCTATCTGGCACCAGAAGCAGTCGCTTTGACTCAGCAGCGTGGTGGGTTCATCCCTAAATACTTTGAACACCTTCTAGAAGGAGCCTGCTGAGTTCCTCCTCCTCATGTTGCCAGCTGGTGCAAACCTCCTCCTATTTAGTTCATTTTGGGTGAGTTCTTTAGCTTGATTTTTCTCTCTCAATCACAAAGCAATGCGTAAACAACTCCATAGTAACCGCTGGAGCACATGAGTCATTCAGCTCTTCTGCCACAGGACATACTTACTTGCCTTTGCCTACTGTTATGTTTCCAGATTAAAGGAGGGTTTAGCTGTTGAGGTGGTTACTCATGGTTTCCTGCTGAGTGTCCTGATGTTGAGACCAGCCCTTCTTTGATGGTTTGTGTGACTTCTCCCCCATTAGAGCCTCTACCCATGGACCTTCCACACTTGTCGTGTCCCCTCTGCTCTAAGGTTTAAAATGCCATTTAAACTTCTTTTAACTAGTAGCTGGGTTATATTGTCCTTTTATTGGAGCCCTCCCTCACATCTGGACTCTGATTCGGAAGGGATTTGAATCGCCCACCAAAAACTGCCTCTGGTCTTGTGAACTTCCACACCCGCTTCCCAGCATCTGGGAGCCCACTGGGCTGGAGGTGCCCAAGCCCAGGTGCAGACAGAGATCCCGACCCAAAACCTCACCTGAAATCTCTTTGGATGAGGAAAAACTGAACACTCTTTTGCACAGTTCTTGGGTATGTGAGCTCTTGGTTTCTTATATTATAGTCTGCAAGGTTATCATAGAATAGGTTGGGTTGGAAGGGACTTTTAAAGCTCATCTACTCCAACTCCCTGCCATGGGCGGGGACACTTTCAACTAGGTAGGTTACCAGAGCCCCATCAAACTTGACCTTCCCTTGCAGGGATGGGGCATCTACCACCTCTCTGTACAACCCGTGCTGCTCCTGGTTTAATTAGGATATGGACTGGAGAAAGGAGGGGATGGGGACTTTGCTTGGATCTGTCCCCAGCTCAGAACTGGATCATGGCAGTGGTGTCTGGGTGGCAGCTGAGGCAGGAGTGTGGCACAGCTCTGACTGAAGGTTGGGGGATCTGGCCCTGACACCTGAGGTCTGGTGCCTTCAGCAGCCATCGCAACCAGTACATGGGCTGATCCCCTTGAGCTCTTCTGCTGCTAGTGGGGACATCCCAAATCCCACTGCTCCCAACTGCTGCAAGAGCAGCCTCAGCACAGCGGGAGGAAAGTGCAGGACTGGTAACATCCCTGCGGGTTTCTTCCTCTGTGCGTCTCAGTGGGCAGTGCAACATTCCCTGGGGGTTCACCAGCCTGGGCTATAAAATCAGCCCTTCCTTTAGCACGTCTGGACGAAAACCTCTTCATCTCTGATGTGGTTAAGGGTACCATCAGCACACATCTGGAGCAGCGCTGCTGGGCTGACCCTGCTTCCAGCCCAGCCAGCCTCTGCGCAGCGCGGACTTCGCCCTTGTCCCGCGCGGGGCTCTGTTGGCGGCAGAGGGAGCTCTATGCTTTTTTCTTTTAATTCATTAAATAAGTGAAAACGGCACAAAGAAAGTGTTCTGGGCGGGCTTGTGGGCAACTCCTCCGAGGATCAATCCTGCGATGTGGGGAGCGCCAGGAGCAACCAGCGCATCCCGTGTGAGCACGGCATCGCAACGGGGAGAGCGTCACCCCCGGCTGCGGCTGCCCGGAGGGGTGACAAAGAGGAAAACAATAACCAAACCCACCTCTCCTTCCGTTAGTGCTCCCTCTGAGCTTTTGGGGCCGAGCGGGGATATAAAGGGAACATGATTTCACCTCCCTGGTGTTACAGGGTGGTGTGAGCAACGCTTGAGCTGGAAAAAGCAAGTTCGTTCCCAGCTATGTGTGTGTGGGGGGGACCAGCCCCTGGGTTGTCTCCTCAAACAGACTGATTTTAGGGAGTAAACTGATTTTAGGGAGTAAATAAATACTCCATAGGAAGTGATTCAGCCCAGCAGCAGGTGCCTGTGTGTTGGGAAGGTCCCTGGGAAGGACTTGGTGCCCTCAAGCCTTTCCCAAGCCTCCTGTTTGCAGCCCTGGGTCTGGCTGGCTTTGGTGCTGGATGAGGAATAGCTGTCACTTGCTTGGCGGTATTTCAGTGCAGAGCTACACTTTCAAATCCCTCACCCCTCATCAGGTCTGTTCCTACCCAGGAAGTCCCCAGTCCATCACAACCTGGTTCTGCAGTAGCTCCTCACTCCTCGCGCTCCAGGCGATCAGTTCAGCCGCTCTACTGGGGTGGTCTCACAGAGAGAGATGGAGTACAAACATCCCCGGTGTAGTTTTTGGCAACATCAACGTTTCTGGCTTCAGATGAATCAACAGGACTTGTCGCTGCATGTAGCTGCTGCCCTCTCTCCCACCTCGAAGTGCTCATCCGTGGGTTTAGGATATTCACAAAGCAACAACCTGTTATTGAGGCCTTGGGTTTCATTTTTGCGAGGCAGGACTGCAGGTTGCACACTGCAGCCTCACCTGGCTGCCATCCCCCATCCCCATCCATGCAGAGTCTGTAGCATCCTCATCCTTATCTTCATCATCACCCTCCACCAGCATGGCAAACACATCTCATGGCTGCTGGTCTCTCTCCACGTGTGGGGCCACGTGTGTGTACAACAGTGGTTGGACTCAGCAGTGTTTGGGGTTTCTATTTTCCTTAAAAGTAGGAAGAAATGATTTCCTATCCCCTGTGAGCTGTTGCCACCACTGCACTTCCATGGCTGTGGGTACCAGTACTGATGACAACAGCAGTATCCTGCCCTTCTCCCACAACAGCAACTGGGGTGAACCCTGAATTCTTGGTCTTCAGCCCCAAGTTTGAGATCTCTTTTTGTAGCAGGTGTGACACTACATTGAAGCTTTTAGACTTGGAACTCAATGGACATTTCCTGCAGGACAGCCTGCAAGGCTGTAGGACAGCAGCAAAAGAAAGAAAAGCAATTCCCTTCCTAAGCCTAAATGAAGGCTGTTCTGTGCCCAGATCTTCAGTGCTTATGGCACTGTGATGGTGCCTACGAACCTCAGCTCTGTACAATGCATGTGGGCACCCCACAAACACTGGAAGTAAAGACATGGCCAGAGCAGAAAGTGGTTCTTGATTACTTGGACAGGAGAAAGGAGTCCTGCAGGGAGTGCAGTTCCCAGGACTTACTCTTCGCAGCACTGGTTTGTATCCACATTAAACATTCAGAGTCTCCTTCCCTTTGGTTGCTCTTTTTCTTGGAAATCATGGAACGGTTTGGGTTAGAAAGGACCTTAAGATCACCCAGTTCCACCCCCCTGCCATGGGCAGAGGCACCTCACACTAGGCCATGTCACCCAAGGCCATGTCCAACCCGGCCTTGAACACCGCCAGGGATGGAGCAGTCACAACTTCCCTGGGCAACCCATTCCAGTGCCTCACCACCCTCACAGTAAAGAATTTCTTCCCCTTATCCAATCTGAACTTCCCCTGTTTCAGTTTGAACCCGTTACCCCATGTCCTATCACTGCAGTCCCTAAGAGTCCCTCCCCAGCATCCCTGTAACCCCCTTCAGATACTGGAAGCTGCTCTGAGGTCTCCACGCAGCCTTCTCTTCTCCAGGTTCAACAGCCCCAACTTTCTCATCCTATCTTCATATGGGAGGTGCTCCAGTCCCTGAGCATCCTTGTGGCCTCCTCTGGGCTTGTTCCAACAGTTCCATGTCCTTTTTATGTTGAGGACCCCAGAACTGCACACAATACTCCAAGTGAGGTCTCACAGAGCAGAGCAGAGGGGCAGGATCACTTCCTTCGACCTGCTGGTTATGCTAAATAGGTGACTTCATGGCTTCACAGGGATCAGGGGTGCTGTTTCTCTAAAGGAGATGATGACTGAGGAGCTCGTGCATGTCCCACCTGCCTGTCACCAAAAAACACAGCAGCAGCAGCTCTTCTCTGCTCACAGTCTCATTCCCCCTGGGAATCAGTGGCCAAGTACCCTGCTTCTTACCGTCAACTGAGTGACATCCTTTCATACAAGGAAAATCAGAGCCCAAACACACCATGGTATTGAGCCTTTGAAATGAAAAGTGTTTCAAGCATGAAACTCACCCAGCAGAGCTATAAATCAAGCCTCTGCTTTCAGAGAATCCATTCTTGCATAGTTACAAATGATCCCCTCCTTGCTTAGTCATTTTATGCTAAGGACACTTTCAAATGAATGCACTTGAGTCAAAAATCCATGAAAAATGAGGGTTGGAGTGACTAAGGGAGGATTTTGCATCGCATCCAAGTTTGGAAGCAAATATGGGCATTTGTAGGGGGAGCAGTCATCCTCCAAATATTTCTGCAAAGAAAAGCCCATGCAGGGAATGAGTAATGGGCACGGACAGGAACAGGCTGATCCATACAAATGCCCATCAAGGAGCCTGCAGGGAGTTTGGCTGCCGCTGCCTGGCTCCACCTTGACCTATGCAGCAGATCTGGGTGGGAGAAAGTGGATTTCTTTGGGAATAAAGATTTCCCTGCTGTCTGATGGCCTTTGGACAAGTGAAGACCTCAGAGAGCAAAGCATGCAGCAATCAGGTACCACAGCACTGCTTTGGCTCCAAGCGTTTGTGCTACGCTGAGGACCATGGCAGCCAGTGGGATGCAAACAGAGGGTGTCCTCGCTTCTAGAACACCAAGTTTGCCTTTTCCTCCTCTTGGAAAAGCTCTTATAACATATTGGGCATGCTTAGGGCACTCTGGCAGCCGGAGAAACTCAATGTTCTGCACGTCCATTGCATCAAGGTGTTTCAGGGGCTGGGATCCCTGTGGATTTGGGGACAGGGAAACTGGTAACCCAGGGCAGCCGCACAGGGCAGGCACAAGAGTGTACGCGGCTCTATTCCTCTGGGAGAGAGGTTTCGTGTCAGAGCAGCACAGCACAGCACGCCTGTGGCTACCCTGGAGGGCTGCGTGGCCCTCGGTGTGTCAATGCACGGGGTGGACGTGTATGTGACCCGGGTGGACTTTCGTGAGCTCAGAAACTCACTGCTTGGGTGAGCCCGTTGGTGACAGAGGACACGGCTGCCCGGTGGTGACAGAGGACAGGGCTGCCCGTTGGTGACAGAGGACAGGGCTGCCCGTGGTGGCAGAGGACACGGCTGCCCGTTGGTGACAGAGGACAGGGCTGCCGTTGGTGGCAGAGCACAGGGCTGCCGTTGGTGACAGAGCACAGGGCTGCCGTTGGTGACAGAGGACAGGGCTGCCCGGTGGTGGCAGAGGACAGGGCTGCCGTTGGTGACAGAGGACAGGGCTGCCGTTGGTGACAGAGGACAGGGCTGCCCGTTGGTGACAGAGGACAGGGCTGCCGTTGGTGACAGAGGACAGGGCTGCCATTGGTGACAGAGGACAGAGCTGCCCGGTGATTTGCTTATGCCGAAGCAAGATGTGCCAAACTCTGGCCGCGGTGACCGGCTCAACCCTACGCTTGCTCCCCTTCCTGTGTACGACTTTGCCTAGCTGGAGCTCTCTCCATCCACAGTTGGTCCCAGGGAAAGATGGTTTGGGAATAGGTCCATGTCTCTGACTTGGGTAATGAGGTCTGGAGAGGGGAGTACACATCATTCAGGGGATACATGCCCATCTGGGGCTCAGAGGGCCAGGCAGAGGACGCCCCATGGAAGAGGGCTCTGGTGCTGCTGTCCCCCCACAGCAGGAGCTTCCCTGCAGACCGTTGCAGCGCTTGGTAACAGCCACTTTATTCATCTCCTCCTGTGTTTTGTGCCAACTGTAACACCTGACACCATGGACAGATACCCTCAAGCACGGAAGGACACAGCAGCATCCCTGAACACGCCAGGATGGGGAAGCCCAAGCAGATGGCACAGGCATCCACATGGCACTCACTGCCCAGGCACCTGGTATTGGACACATGTGGATGCACAGAGGCACAACTGGGCACTAAAAACCATCACAGCACGGATCCCACATGCAACACACCCTCCCAGCTTTGAGGCGTGCTCACACATGTGCACACACACGTGTGTCCACACACATGCACACACGCACACATGTGCACACAAACACATGTATGTGTTCTCCACAGCAGCACAGTTGTTGTGTCACTCGGCTGCGGTTGCTGAGCATCCCTGCGCCAAAGGCAGGGTCCGGGCTCTGTGCTGTCAGCGGCTCCTCAGGGAGGACCAACAGCCTCCAGTTGCAGAGGATGAGCTCAGCACCAGCCAGGCCGAGTGAGTCTCCACCTTCTGTGAGTCCTGGAAGCTGTGGTGGAGTTTGCTGCCATCTCATCAGGCAGTGGTTCAGCACCAAATGACCTTCACTCCATTCCTTGCCCTCTCAACCCCTGGGTGCTGCCAAGTGAGAGGGGGTTTGTGGCCGTCCCCTGTGCAGTGTTCATGGATCCAGTATGGATTTCATGGATTTCTGAGCTTCAGCGACTGCTTATCTTTGATGCTCTGAGGTGCGGAGGCACCATGATCTTACAAGCCCCACATGGGGTGGGTGACGGCAGTGCACAGGCACAGCCCACCTCTGCCCCGTGAGCATCCTCCTCCCAGCCTGGGAGCGCCCTCAGCCCCAGATGTGAACCCTGCAGCTCAGGTCTCTCCTCGTCTAAATATGTACTGGAAGGAAATTCCAGCTCAGACCCCTCCTGGCAGAGCTCTTGGGCTGTGTGTTTGTGATTTGAGTGCACAGGACCTCTGACTTACAGCTGCAAACATCTTGTAGTTACACAAGAGGAAGCAACACAGCTAATGTGCTTGGGAAATATCCTATGTCCTAAAGCTTTGCTGGACCTGGAAGCCATCTGTGTGACCCTTCCCAGGGTCGGAGGTGAGACATTCCCTTTTCCCTGTGTCATTGGGAATGGAAAGCAAAAGCCTGGCTGGTGCTCGAGGCACTAAGTACGTGTGTCAGGGCGCTGCGGGATGTTTGCTTTAGACATAACGTGAGAGTGCATCCAGTGAGGAGCCCTGCAAACTTGTCTGTAGGATGTGTCATGGTCCTTCAAGGAAAGGGTGAAAGAAAATGAGCACAACTGAAGGGATGAAACCTTGGAATTCTGTAGGACACAGCAGCTGTGAGGGGAAAGTGTCTGGAGAGGACTGAAAATGCAGGATGTGGATATGAAACTGCACTGGTTGGATGCTTAACTGTAAGATGTGCAGTTTCTTGCATTCAGACATATATTCACTGGTAGCTAGAGAGTGTTGGTCATCAGTAACCAAAGTGGCTGGTTTAAGTCAACTGTTTTAGTACTTTGATTTAAAACAACCCCTTTTAGGTGAAGTCAAGCCCTCCTAATTTTGACCTCATGTGTTGCCCCTCAAGACACCCACCCATATGGGACACCCAAGGAGCCGCAGCACCCCAGGAATACTCAGCAGATGGGTTTGAGATGTCCAACTCAGAGTGTGACAAACATCCCAAAGAGCATGTTTCTCCCCAGTTAGAACAGAATGTTACTTTCAATATCTAGTTACTCAAGATGGAGCTGTGCATCCCTTTGCTGCACCTTTCCTTCCTACCAACACAAGTAGACATTCCAATAAGCCAGGGCACATCCCAGCTTTCCAAGAAAGTTCCTGTCTCTACTGCCTATGGTGGGCTTTTTGGAGGAAGACCTGGCTCGTTGCATAGTTCCATGATGAGGAAGGCCATTGTGGGCTTGTTGTGTTGAAGGTCATCATGCTTTGGACCAGTGCTGAAGACATCAAACTGGAACCTTTTATCCTGGGTACTGCCTAAATGTGGGGCAAAAGGACAGACTTTGCCTTGATGCTGAAACAAGCGGTTGACAATGACCATGGGTGGAATCAGTAAGGCCGTGTCAGCCACCATAGGTCACAAGGCTGCCTGCATGACCTGATGGGTGCTGAGGTCTTTGTATAAACCTCCCAAAGTTTCTCCTGACCCATCCTTTGGAGGTGGTGCTGCCAAAATGGGGTGGTGAGTCCCAGATTAGCACTTTCCTCCCACCCATGAATTGAGAGAGGGGAGGTGGCTCTCATTGGGCTGTTTCCTGTGGGCAATAAATGAGTCAGCGCAAGGAGAAGGGGAGGAAATCACTCTGGAGAGGTGGTTTGTTTACTGCTCATGGAGGTCCAAGGCAGGAAAACTGCCCTTGGCTTCCCTGTCCCATGGCAAGCCAAGAGCTTGTTTTGATGTGCCGGGAGAGGCGCTTGGGGCTGCCTGAAGCGCTCATGGAGAGACGCATGTTTCCATCGCTCCCATCCCACCAAACAGCCAGGGGTGACTCAGATTTCCTGGAGATGCTCTTATCTCGTCCTGCCCGGAGCTGGGTCGGCAGCAAGGGTGAAACAGCAACCCTGGAAGGGCTGCCCTCTGCCCTTTCACAGCGCGATGGAGGCTTCCTGGCTCTGTGGCTCCCACACATGAGAGCTCAGCTTCACAGGGCGAGGGAAGGTCATGTTGGGACGGGCATGGCTGAAAGATCCCGCACAGTCCTCAGCAAAGCCCTCCGAAAGCTCTGGGGCATTTATGTGAGTGTGCCATGACGTGAACCACTCGGGCATCACTGTTAACATCAAGAGAAGGCAGAGCTGGGGGTACAGGGCAGCACTGCCCGTCCACGTGGCTCCAGCAGGGCTGCACCATCTTGCTGTTTACATTTACAATCGTGACATTAACCCATTTCTAATTCCAAGCTTCCATCCTTTGCTTTTTCATTGCCAGCCTCACTCAGCATCACTTCTTACCATGGCACATGGTGGCCATGGACACAGCTTTTGCTGCCCTCAGAAGCTGTGTTTTCCTCTGCGGTTAAAAGTAGCTGAAGGAAGAAAGGGAACCGTTTAACTTTTTGCCCTTTGACTTGCAGCTTTCTCTGATCACAACACAAGTTCTCTGGGTTTTCACCATAGTTTCACCCCTTTCTAATGAGCTAGGCTGCCTCAGCCCCCTGCCTCAGCTTCCCCAAACGGGGCTATCAGCGTATCCACCTCACACAAGCATTTTCCCAAGGACGATGTCGGGCTGCACACATTGCCACATGCTTTCCCTCCATTTGGTATGCTTGGACCACACCATCAAACCCATTTCCTCGCCTGTGAGACCTCTTGGACGCGATGCTGAGCCTGAGAAGTGAACGAGGACCAGCCTGGGTGATGAATGACTCAGAGACACCTCCACAGGCATTTCCTTGCTGGATCCTTCTGGCTGTGCACAGAATTAGCACCTCTGCCTGTAAAATACAAACCCTGGAAACAGTGACGTTGCCCTCATGCATCGCAAAGGCATCTGGAAAGGGCCACAGCCCAGGTGAGAAAGGTGGTGCTGGGTCAGTGCTGTACGTCAGGCTGGGCAATGGACCCGGATTTGTATGAATAGGGTTTAGTGTAAGTGATACAGCAGAGTTTGGTCATGATGGGCCGGATCTGTGTCACACCAGCAATGGCTTTGGCTTCCTGCCCTGCCTGGAGCTGTAATGGGTCAGATTGTCTCCTTGTATCAGCCCAGGGCTGGAGTGCTTCTCCTCAGGGCAGGGGGCTCCCAGAGGAAGCGATTATTCATTTCCAGGAACATTGGACCAGAGAAAGCTCCTGGAAGCCTCCTCAGTGCTTGATGTCAATGTGTTTCCTCCGTACTGTGACTTCTGTGTAGGAAGGGGCCGGTGAGCCCTTTTGCATCACTGCCCGGTGCCACCAGGGCTGCCCACACAGCTCCAGGCTGGGCTGATCCCTGCAACAGCATGGGGAAATGGCACTGTCCAAGAGTGCCCAGGGCTGCAGGGCACCACCTCTGCAAGGATGGGCTTTCCCAGGGCAGGGACTGATCCAGCTAGGATTTACAGCAGTGTAGGTGAATAACCTCGTCCCTGAACTCCTCCGCTCCCACTTACACCAGCACAAACACTGAGCACCCACAGTTCCTGTGCCAAGACATGTCACAGGATGACTACACACTGAAAAGAGCTCTTCTTCTGTGCTTATTGCGAGCCTGCATCCTCCCGCTTTCATTAATACATCCCTGCAGGACTAAGGCCTGGTTTTATCTGCTGCCACATCTTCTCTTCATGGCTCCCTTGGTTGTTCCTAATAATAGAATCACAGAATGCTTTGGATTGGAAAGGACCTTAAGATCATCCAGTTCCAAACCCCTGCCATGGCCTGGGACGTCTCACACTAGACCATGCCACCCAAGGCTCTGTCCAGCCTGGTCTAGATGAAAGCTCTTTCCTTCAGCCACCCGTCTGCTATCACCTCTCTGGGGTGGGGGGACCAGTATCCATGGTGCAGGTGGAACAACATCATCCTCAGCTCTGATCCCTTTTCCTCCCCTCTCCCTGGTTTGGTGGGAACTGGATGCACCACCAGCACTCCTTGCCTCTGTCCCTGCTCCTCCCAGCACAGGGCTGGGACAACAGAAAAAGTGACCTCAGTGCTGAAACTCCTGGCTCTGCCTCTTGTGTGCTCTCCAAACCCATCTTTATTTACGATGCTCCATGAAAACAGTTACTGTCACTACCACAGGGGCTTGGCTGCAGGAGCACTCAGGTTCCCTGCTGCTTGTGGGGGAGAGTGATGGAGGTCCCAGGACATGCACCAGGGACGGGGATGGTTCATGTAGCCCCAAAACACTGCTCATCCCATGAGAGGCTGTGCTATGGGGTGATGAGCAGCCCCATTCCCAGCTCCTGGGTGGAGCTGCTGGGCTCAGATGTGCTGGTTTCTGGCTGCTGTTTGGGGCGCATCCTCCCTATCTTGCCCCAACTCCAACCTTGATGCCTTCCAGCTCCCACCCTCTGCCTCCACCCTCCTGCTTTGTGACTGCAGCCTCCACACTGGGAATGCTGAAGTCTGCTGCTAAACAAGATGAAGCTGTGCTCTCCCTCCTCCCCAGCCCTCACCCTTCATTCGAGGACACGGAGGGGCCATACCGCTTCCTCCAGCAGAGTGACTCCCTAAGCAGGGAGGAGGCAGGATCTGTGGGATGTGACCCAGCACTCCTGGCTCCTGCCCCATGGGAGAGCCCCGGGCGGGCAGGGGGGAGCAGGCAATGCCTGCATGGGTGGTCAATCCACCCCTCCCTTCATGCAGCCCCCTGAGGCTCTCATGGCACGAGGGGCACCATTACACACTTCCCAAACTCGTCTGCTGCCTGCCAGAGGTATTACTCAACCCAGACATAGCGCGAGCGTCCAAATCCCTTTCCCTTGTGCAACTGAGAGAGGAATTACACATAGATTCCCACAGGGAGTCCTCACCCACCTGCTGCAGGTGAATATCAACCGCTTTCCATGTGAGATCTGAGTTTCAGGTAAAAAACATCAATTCTGCACTAAAGGCACTTGTGACAGGGACCAACCTGGCAGGACATCACAGTGTGTGGGCTATATGGGGATGTGGTCCTGTTCCCTCCCTGTCCCTCATCACCCACACAGGGACCAGCAGAGGGAAAGCAGCTTTGTGCTCAGAGCACACAGATTCATGCCGTTGCTGAAGGGAGAGAGGATTGGGGATGGTCTGAAAGCCCCGTAACTCCCCGGTGAAGAGGCTCTTGCCCATCCTTCTCCCACAGACCCTTCCTCTCCCACACCTTTTCATAAGAAGCAAACTGGAAGCTTTGGGAGGAATCACAAGCTCCCCAAAGCTTTGTGTAGAAAATATCTATGAGGTCAGCCTGCTCTTGCTCCTGCTATTGCAAAGCCTTTTCCTTTGTGGCTTTCCAGTATGAGGCACAGAATGTGTGATGAAATCCACCTCCTGCTTCAGCAGGCTGGAGATCCTGCTGCCTGCCTGGGTAGTTTCAACACATACAGGGGTAAAAGCATATTTAGAAGTCCTAAGGGTCAGTCAAATGATACACAGGTCACACCAATCCATGTATATAGGTGATGCTGTGTGACTGTTGGTGCGTGGTGATGCTCTGCGTCCTCTGCAGGGATGCGCACACCAGTGCCCAGTTCGCTGGGGGTGCTAAGGTACATGAAAAGCACCAGCTGAGCTGTTATTTAATGGTTAAGACCTGTAGCCAGCTTTTATAAGGCCTAGGATCAGCTCCTGGTGCTTACAGGATCAGTTCTGTCCCAATGTCAAGGTGGCAAGAAAGTGCATAGGTTGTATGCGGATGTTGTGGTTATGGCAGTTTTCCTACACCAGCATCAGTAAATTCTCTCTTCACTTTCACTTTCTACTATATTTGCCTATCAGCAAGATGAGAATGGAATCGCAGAGTGGTTTGAGTTGGAAAGGACCTGAAGATCATCCAGTTCCAACCCCCTGCCATAGGCAGGAATCTCACATTAGATCATGTTGCCCAAGGCTCTGTCCAACCTGGCCTTGAACACTGCCAGGGATGGAGGACCACATCCTCTTCTCTCACTTGCAGCTTAATGCCTGTGTTCAGGTTATAAACTCCTTGCATGGGAACCTCCCAGGTCCAGGGATTAATTTGACAAAAACCATATGTGAATGCAAAGGCCACAGGCAGCACCCCCCCAGGTCCCCATAGCACCCGTCCCTGACCCCTCGGCTGTTGTAGGGGCCACAGAATGGGTGCTGAGCATTGGAACGCGCTACCCAGGGAAGTGGTGGAGTCACCATCCAGGGTATTTGACAGCCATGTAGATGTGGCACTGAGGGGCATGGTTTAGTGGCAGACTGGGCAGTGCTGGGGTAAAGGTTGGACTCAATGATCTTATCTTAAAGGTCTTTCCCAACCTAAATAATTCTATGATTAAAAAATTACAACAAATAACAAGATCTTCCCTTCCCTGAGTTGGGCTCAGCACAGCCCCTGGCTTTCACCTGCAGCAAGGGATGCTCAGCCGCAAACCCATCCTGGGGACCGCAGTGATGCCTGGCAGCATCCAGCCAACAACAACACCCCATCCAAACCCAGCAGCTTTCATCAGCTCCCCATGAAGGGATTCTGTGCTGGAAGTCCCAGCCTCTCCTCCTGGCACAGAGATGACTCAAGCCAAATCCAGAGATCTTAGTAGCATTTCCCAGCAGCAATCCTTCCCCAGCTAAAGGCAAGCTTTGATGCTGCTGGTAACCAAGAGCTGCTGGGAGGACAAGGCAGCGTTTAAAGTGGTTTTCTTCCTGTAAAAGAAATTACTCTCCTTTCTCTCTCTCCTTTTTTTTTGTCCTATAAAGGTCATGGAATTGTCTGCCAGCCAAAGTGCCTGGGATTCATGGAATACCTGAGCCAAAATTTGCCTTTTATTCTGGTGTCTAATGAGTAGGTTCTGGTTAATGCTGGGTTTAGTGGGAATCCCACGTTTCTGTGAGCCAAAGGAATGAGCTGGGTCAGCACCACATGGAGCAGCATCAATCCCTGGGCACAGGCTCGTAACTTGAGAACATTTGGTTTTTTTAGGGATTCTGGTTTTGCTTCAAATCTTTTGGATGTACCATATCTGATGAACTGAGCCTGTTTGGTTGGAGCAGCTAAAACACGTTCCTGCTATTAATTAAACTTCCCAATCTGTCAGCAAAATAGTGTGCTTGCTGTATGGAGCAAGGGATTAATTCCAGCTCTTTGGACACCCAGATGGGTGTGATAACCACTGGAAAGGCTCATCTCCTTTATCCATGGGCACCAAGTACCGTAGGTTGGTGATCTGCATGGAGCAGATCACTGAGGGAGCTGGCATGGGGCTATGTGCTGTTTTGGCCATTGAACTGGTGTTTCTTTCGGAGGGTTGGATGTAGGTATTTTGCTCAGGCTATGGGAAGGTTGACAGCAATTGAACTGCACAGGGACAGAGTCACGGATGGAGCGGCACCAGAGCAACCGGGAGGACTCTCGCTAGCTTCTGCGGTGTTGGTGTGGGAGGAGGATGGGATATGGTACCACCACTGTCACAACCATAGGACTTGCATCAGCTGCACAGAAAAACATGCACCCCTGTGCGTAGGTAGTGAGGGGTCAAAGAAACATTAGGAGAGACAGATGAGGCTGTACAGGACAACAGGAATGACTGGAGGCAGATTTTGGGCTTGTTTCCTAAGAAAATGAGCTCTCTGTAAGCACACGCAGTCCCCGGGTCTCCACCGGTAGCTTTGAAACCAGCTGGAACTCATCAAAGAAGGAGAAATACCCCTGAAGTTCAAAAGCCCCTTCCCAGGGTGTGCTGTGTGGTGCTCAGCTGGTGGCACTGATTGAGGAGGAGGCTTTAGGGGTTAAAAGCACCTTCAGCAGCCGGGCTGAGTTTGCCCCTTCCATTCTAATGGGTGCTTGAGGTGCTTTATGTTGTTGTAAGTACCCGGCAATGGCCTGATCTGCTCCTGAGGGTGTCCTGGGGTTCAGTAGCTGCCCCATCTCAAGCAGAAGCTGCCCTCCTGCTGCTTGCTTGGCTCCTACATCCAGGTACTGGGGCTGGGAAAGTGGTGGCAGGGCAGGAGAGGTTGGGTTGAGAAGTGTAGAAATGGGAATGGAAGGGGAAAGCAGAAGCAGGAAATTGGGGAGGAGACCTGAAAAGGGGAATGGTGAGCTGAGGGAATCTGCAGTACAGACAAAACATTGAAGGGGGAAAACGAGGTAGTGAAGATATTGACAGGGGAAAACAAGGGCTGTGGGCAAACCCTGCCTGTATCCGCTGTACAGCTCCCACAGTTTGCAATGGGTGAGACTGAGCTTCTGTAAAGGACCCCCTTTCTTTATATACTTATGTATTTAGTTAACCAAACCCGAATGCACTGGGTAAGGGAGAAGGCTGTGCAATAGTGTGTGCAGCAGGTACCTAGAGCTCAGCTGGCCTGTGGGTGTGCGGCACTGGGAGGATGGGGCTTAAACACAGCTCATTAACTCTAATTGTGGTGCTTGCTTTAAAATGCATGGCTTTGCATCCTGCCCAACGCTATGTAAAGCAATGAGCTCTGTGTGAAGTGTCTAATGCCTGAAGCCAGATTGAAATCCTTTCAGTCAGGCTCCCACTGACATCCAGGGCTCCCTGAAGTGTGGCAGAGTGGCTGCATCGTGTCTCTATAGTAACCCAGTGTTTGGTGGCAGTGATACAGCTTCCTACAAGCTGCTCCTGGCCTGGGTGTCCCAGAGGAGAAAAATAGGGGGGCAAATGTTTTGGCCACTTAGGATCAAGTGATGTTGTATCTGTGTGTGTGAGTTTTGTATCCCCATGTGAGAAAAATGGATGCTTTTTTAAAGGACATCCTGGAGCCTTCAGAGCAGGATGCATTCAACAGCCTGACACGGATGGAAACGCCTTCTGTCAGCACCTTCAGAAACCCATGTGCAGGTAAGGACTGCCGAGGGCTGGGTAGTGCCCTGAGCCGTGGAGGATGCCAGCTTTGGGTACCTCCACTGTGGGGATTTGCCTGGTATTGGCTTCCTGCAATGTCTCTGTTTCTTGTTTATAAGCGTGAATATCCACCGGGTTGAAATTTAAACCCGAGAAATCCCGGTGAACTCGATGTCTGCAGCTGGCCAAGCTGAGACTGACTGAGACTGTGCGTAGAGCTTGGAGCTGTGTCGTGCTAAATGTGACTGTTCACTGTTATGTTTGACTAACTTGCTTTAACTAACTGGTTAGTTCTGCTCTTGCCTTCTTCGTGCATTGGGGCCAGCACTCCCTGTTTATGTCCTTAGGGACTGGGTGAAACTTCCAGTTCACCCTGAATCTCTGCGGCTCACAGTGAAGTCAGGAGTTGCCTCCTTGGGAAACGTGATCCATTCCCTGAGATACCTCCAAACATGAGGACTTTGTTACCGGTGGCTCAGCACAAAGCATCGATGCTCACTTAAGGTCGCTTGGGGCAGATTGCTTCCCAGAGTGTAAATTCTCTCCCCACTGATCCCAGCAGTTGAGTTTGATCAGTAGCTAATTATAGCCATCAGTGGCTCATTTCAGGCTGGCTATTTTAGGCTTCACTGCCTCTGCAATGTGGAGCTGGTGGTGCTGGCCAGGGAATGCGTGTTTGCAGCAGGTAGCTTGGTGTGGTGCATGTAGCAAGGGCACAGTGAACATGAAACATGACTTTGTGTGCTTCAACCAGCCTCTGCAGAGGCATGAGAGCCTGCCTCTGTGTGTGATGTGCACACTTGCATGTAGGAAGTGAACGTGTTAAGTGATCAGAGAATTATAGAACGGTTTGGGTTGACTTTAAAGCTCCTTCAGTTCCAATCCCATGCCATGGACAGGGACACCTTCCATCGGAGCGGGCTGCTCCAAGCCCCATCCAACCTGGCCTGGAACACTGCCAGAGATGGGGCAGCCACAGCTTCCCTGGGCACCCTGTGCCAGCGCCTCAGCATAGTGTGGAGCACCTATTTTTGCTGGTTCCTCCATCCTGTGTTCATGCATCCTGCTGCAGATGTCTGTTGCCACCCATGTGGAGGGGTTAGGATAGCACTGATTGCTGTGCCCAGGCTGCGGATGGCAGAAACACTGCTGCAGTGAAGGGGTGTTCTCTATGGCTCTGCTAGTTTGTAGCTGGGGAGGTTTTGCTGCTTTACAGCCCTGCTTCTGGGTGGGGATAATGGCTCCTCTGCTTGCAGCTTTTATCATGCAGCCTTGCTTTGTCCCGAGGGATGAGGTGTGTTTCTTGGGGAGCTGCTTTTCACTGTGCTCCACCAAGAATTGCTGGGGTCGCTGGTCAGCAGAGTCAGAGGGGACACAGGCATGCGCTGTATGGAGACAGACAGGCAGATGTATATGCTATGTGCTTGGAGCTCTGCCCAGGGGAACATGGAAAGCAGATGTTGGAGCAGTGACCTGTTGGATGGGCCTTCGCTTCCTCCTGTGCCTCTGTGGTCTGGCTTGGACAGAGCTGGAGTCAGTAACTGTAGAGGCTCGGGTGAGTTCAGCACAGCCCTGGCTGGTGTGGCTGAAAGGAGGGTCTGTTCCCTTTGCACTCTGTGTAGTGGAAAAACACATTCAGGAGTCACGTTAAAAGTGATTGAAGCATGATGAGGAAATCAAGGTGCTCTCACTGCTTTGCCCTGTTCTTGAGGCAGCTTGGAGGCTGCTCTTAGTTATCCTGGGGTGACCATGGGGTAGTATGAGGTAGTTGGGGTATTGGGTGCTCCTCTGCCCATCAGAGCCATCCCCATTCATTCATTAGACATCACCTGGGACTGACGCTGGTTATCTGGATTTAGGAGCCAGGCTCTGGTCCTCCTGCATCTTCCCACAGATTGGATGAAAGCAGAAGCTTTGAGCCAGATCTTCAGATCCTTCTGAAATTCGGACCCAAAATGGGACTGAAGTAGGTCAGGTCCTTGGCTGAGCTCCATAAACTTGGTGCTGTACTAGCAGTGTCATAGCAGACAACCTGACTTTTTTCTCTGTTTCCCTCTGTTATGTCACCTAACACTTGCTCACTGGACCATGTTACATCTTGCTCCTCGCTATGACTGAGGGTCCTATTAAACTCTTCAGGGCCATGCAGCAGTTGGGGCTGCCACGTTGGCAGTTTCTGTAGTGTGTGGTGCCCTGAGCATCCCAGGTAAGCTTGAGCTAGGGTAAATAAGCAGCACCAAAAAGGGTCTGGAGAATAGCAGTGGGCTTTTGGGTCTGGGATAGCATCATTTGCTGACCTCAGGCCATGAATGTAAGAGGGGGAGGAGGAGCTGCTAAAACAGGGCAAAGAAACCTTTCCCTCCCCAGAACACAAGCTGTAGTGATTCCAGGTGTGCAGGGACCCAGGTGTGTTTACAGCCTGGCTGGGTTGGTGCTGCTGTGCGGTGGGGAGAGCCCCACTGGGCTCCAAACACTGTAGCCTGTGTCCATGGTGGGGTGTGACATTCCTCCAGCTCGGATGTGGCAAAGGAACGTTTGCTGTGGAATAGGGAGGTGTTTGTGGGAGCTTGCTGGCTTTCTGCAGCCTCGGGTTTCTCTGCTCCTTGAAGAATTAAGGA
>JAOEHX010041235.1:26881-58540 GCA_025448015.1 Bolborhynchus lineola
ATTAACTTTGTTCTGCCTTGCCCATAGACACTTACTGTAGAATCACAAAGGGGTTTGATAACGTGTGGCTGGAGAGAGGAGGCAGAGCTGCCATAGGGGGGATATGATCAGTTTTGCTGAGACAGAAAGCTTCATAGTGCACATAGGAGTGATTTTTCCTTTTAGAGTGAGGAGCAGCACTGTTGTGAAATGCACACTGAAGAGGATGCTTCGAGTGACTTGTGCCTTTCCTGCTCGAAGCCATATGTACAGCTGGAGCAGCTTCAGCCCTGGATGACTTTCAGGACAGATCAGGAACGCTAATTGAATCCAAACACCCTGATTTTGCTCCTCTCAACATGGATTATCCCAAGTCCAGTGGGTGGCTTGGGGAGTTAAATGCCTTTTGTATAGGGTTGAGTCCTACAGGTGATAGACTGGATGTGGCTGCTGGATCAGAAGGAACCTCACTCTGGAAGCCCAGCATCTTGGAGAGATTGCTAAGGAAACTCCAGCCCAGGGGTATCATGGTTGACAACACAAGGCTCTGGATGCTTATGGAATTAGTGATCTCTCTTCTGAGGGTACGATGTTTTGGCATCAAGCAGCTTTAGGAAGCGCTCAGTCTGCAACAACTCTTTCCTACCAGCTCAGGGAAAGGGCAGCCCTGTGGGGTACTTCTTATAGCAGCTCCTTGGTCTGTTTTTGGCTTTTACCCTCTTATTTTAGGAATAAAAGGCGGATTCTCTGATGATTGTGTTCCGATTCTTGCTTTCATTTTCTCTGCAGCAAATGGAAGGGCAGAAGCAGGCAGAGGGTGTTGTAAGGCTGAGCAGAGCGCTGCAGAGGGCTGAGCAGTTCTCCAGGGACAGCTACATGGGAATTCCAGGAATACGGTCTTGCTCGGGGCTCAGGAAGGAGCGCTGCAAGATTCAGTTCAGTGATGAGCACTGGTATTTCTGAAGGAACCGGTGTGCAGGCTTCTTTGGAGTTGCTTTCCTTTGGAAAGCTTTATCAGAAGCTTCCTTGCAGGAGTGTGTGAGGAATGCAGGAGACTTGCAAGCAAATGCCTTGGGGATACTGTGGAAAAGCAGTGCACAAAGCTTTGACTGTGGACAATGATCTGAAAGCTTCAGTGTGAGAGCATGTGTGTCCTGCTGGGACCTCTGTCCCTGCTGAGGGGGTGCCTGCTGGCCCCCATCACACCAGGTAGGTCCAGGGCCGAGTCCTGCTGATGGAGCAGCCTGTGTGCAGCACCTCATCTGCAGAAAAGGGTTACCAAGTTCCCGGGCAGATGCTCTGGATAGCACTACCGATCTCTTCAGATCCTTTCAGATCCACTCCTTACCTTTATTTGGCACTGCTGGCTGTAAGAGTGCAGCCTTCAAGGCTGTGTATCTGGGAAGGGTATGTCTGTGCATGCTTAGCTCTATCCCTGACCTCTTCCTCACCTGGATTCATCTGATGACCTTCTGACTTCAACCTTTTCCCCCTTATCCATGAGTTTCCACAGGTTTGAGAAAGTTGCTGCCATTTAAAGGGCACAAAAGGGTGGCTCTACAGTTGCAGTGGTGTGCACTGGGTCAGTGTGCCCTGGTTCAGATGCCTGTGAAGGTCCCTTTGGGATTAGGGGTGCTCTTCTGAGCAAAACCTGCGCCTGATCTCCAGTTTGTGGTTCAAAGCAATGCTGAGTGACATTGGATCAGTAACCATCTGCCTAAAAACTTGAACATGTTGCTAACGTGGTCGGAGGCTTAGTCATTGGCTTGATAGGACTGGGTGAGGGCTGGTTGTCCCTTTGAGATGTGGTCTAAAACCAGGGAGAATTTCCTGTGCTGAATGGAGGTGTTGACAAAGTGATCCCAGATGGCAGATATGGGAAGGCTCACACAAGTGATGACATTAGTGCTCTGCCTCTTCCCTTGTTGTCAAAGCTGTTCACAGCTTCATCAGTTAAAACTGGCTTCCCAGCTCTGGATCATGAAGGAAAGGTTTGCTTAGGGAAGGGCTGCTCAAACCCAAAGCCAGCTCTTGTGGGGTTGTTCTGCTATGCACCTTTGACATTCCTGATGGATATATGGGCTTGTGTTTTGCCTTTTAAGATGGATAAATTGTTCTGTGGTGTGTGGCTCCTTCAGCTCCATTCAGGCCAAGGGCTTGCGAACATGTAGGAAAATGAACTCATCAGGAGGCTGCTCCAAGTGACCTCCAAAATTTGGGTCATTCAAAGACACAAACCCTGCCGTAACTCAGCAACCACAACTATTGGAGGGATTTTCCTTTCTGGACGCATAAAACCTTTATCCTTGTGGGCAGACGGCTCCGACAGCAGCACTGCAGGCTCTGGGGCTGGGGGAAGCTGTGGTGGGTTGTATGGGGGGGAAATACATTCAGAAGTAAAAACCTGCTGTAGCTAAATCACTTGAGAAAGACATTTGAGTGAATCAATGCCACAGTCCATGTGGACAAACCAACCCATGTGCAGGAGAGGTTTTGCTGCTCGTAGGCACCGTCCACTTCCTGAGTTATATTTGGTGCTGGGTCCATGCAGGGTTTCCTTTTATGCCCTCCTCTTTGTTCTGCTGTTTGTTGTTCAGGAGGGGGGATGTGGAAGCTCCCTCTCGGGTGTCTTGGGTTTCCTAAGGGCGGGCCGAGGGGATGTTCTCTTCCCCTGGAAGATTAATTGTACAGGCTCAGTATTCCTGTTCTCAAGGCTAATTTGGCTGGATGCTGAACATTCCCGCCTTACATTTCTGGCATGACAGGAGGGTGTTGCAGCCTCGTAGCATCTTCCTGCTAAAAGCAGATGCTATTTCAGCCCCTGGCTCACGTTGCAGGCTGCATGCAGAACAGCTCATGGACAGAAAGACGCGTGCACACACCCTGCTTCTCCTGCATGGCATCTCCAGGGAATGTGGGGTGTGCCGTGGATGTGCGCTGGGCTCTCAGAACAGGCACGTTGGAGTGGCGAGATGACCTTGTCTGTCTGCTCCTGCTCCATTTCAAAGGGCAGGTTGCTCGTGAGGGGCTGGGGTTTGCAACCCTGCACCCAGCAAAGCCAAAACATGGGCTCGGACATCACTGGAGCGAGGATTTTTGTGTACAAAGCAATACTTTTGGCTTGGAGATGGGGAGATACTTGGGCAATGATGTGTCCAGTTGGAGTGAAGTGATGCTCAGTGGGAGGCAGCCTGGGGCTGTGTGGAACCCCAGCCAAGAGTAAAGGCACATTGGGGTGAACATGGAGTGCTGCGCCTGAGGCATGGTGTCACTGGCAGAGCAACACAATCCAAATGGATGGAGCTGGCTGGGAAATGCTTTTCTGTGCTAAGGAGAATTCCATGTCAAAACATTGCAAACTTTCCATTTTGAGATGGTTTTAAGTGAAAGGCAAACTCTTCTCTTCCCCTGCCTGATTAGGTTTTTGATGCAAAGTGGCTTTTTTCCAATTGGAGTTTCTCATCTTGTCAAAAAGGCAACAACTCTGAAAAGCAGATTTATTCCAGCAAAATAGGTTTGAGCTGAAGCTCTTTCCCTCCCAAGTAATTTTCAGCCAGCGCAAATCATTATTGCTGTGGAGGTTGGATATTGCCTGATCTGAACACCTTTGTATGAAAGTTGTTTTTCCACGATTAAAGGGGATAGTAGTTAAAGCAGAAGAGTCCATTCTGAGTTACACATGATCTGAGCAGTCCCGAGCAACCTGCTGCCACTGACCCTGCTGTGAGGTTGGAGTAGTGCTCTCCAGAGGTGCCTCCAGCCTCAGCAGTTCTGTGAATCACTGCAAATCAAGTGCTTTAAGACTTAGAATCTGCCCTGTGAAAGGGAAGTATTGGAAACCACAGAGGCTTGACCTCTTGCTCATGGAAATTCCTTGTGGCCACCACTAAAGATAGCGCCTTGCAAGCACAGCTCCTTCAAGATGCTTCCAAATCCATCTGGAAGAAGGGGGCTGTCATGCAGTAAGGTGGGATGCGCTGCAGAGGTTGGGGTGTGTTAGCTAAATGCAATCCTCGCTCCAGATTTCTTCTAGTCTGGGTAGAAAAGGAAGGAGGAGAAAGCCTGATTGGAAGCTTTGCCTCCAGCTTCTAGCCACAGAGGTGTGGAGAAGATGATTTTCATGGATGCCTTGGTCTTCCAGGAAATCCGTGGAAGAGTAGCTCCATGCTTTGGTCCTCACCTACTGGAAACTGCAGCTGTGTGAGGCTCTTTCCTCGTTGAGAAGAGTTGATATCCCAATGCCTTGACCAGCAGCAGGTTGCTTGCAGGCTGCAGCTCTGCCTGGGTGCCAGACAGTGTCTGTTGATGCAGGGCCACAGAGCACTTCATGCTGTCACCTCCAGTGCCGTGTCCCAGTTGTCTTATAGCAAAGTGGCTCTTTATAGCAGCTGCCAGCACTGCTGAAGTGCTGTTGATGGCATGGGTGGAAACATTCCCTTAAAGAGGTGGCGTCTCTCATGCTCCCTCTGGGAGTGAGCAAGTATTGCCCTGGCTCTCAGACCAGGCTGCTGGGGGAGAAAGGAAATATCTCCTGTATTAACTTCTGATCTGATCACCTCTGATCAGCATCCCAGTGAGAAACCATTCATGGGAGTGGGGATGTCCATTCCAGTGAATACTGGAGGTTTCTCCAGCAGCTGTTAGTGGGGATTTGCCAGGGCAGGGTTGCTGATGAACCATTCAGTGCAAAGGATTTGAGCTTTCTGAGTGCTCCTGCCAGCACAGGGAGCTCCCATGGGTTATCAAGCTGAACTTGGAGTCTGGATCCAAGCCATCCTGGGAGTCTTGTACCATCCTTTCAGGGTTGCTACACATGTGCTGTGTCTGTGTTGCATTTTGCTGAGTCACATTGTAGGATGTCTTGGTAAAAGGGAAATATGTGGCTTCCCTGAGTATCTGCTTCCTCTCTGTGAAACTGTTGGGAATCCAGATAGCAAAATAGGGAGGGAGAGCAAGCAGGAACCCAGAGCATCCTTCTTATTCCTGTGGGGTGCAGGAACAGTCACAAGCCCAGCAACACTCAATATTATGGCTGTTTTACATGACGGAAAGGCACCACTAAACAACAGAGTGCACCCCTTGGTGTTGCTGGGTACTTCTATGGTGTGTTTCCCAGATTTGGAATATGCATGATCCCATCCGGGAGTAATTCCGCAGGAAAGGTGGTCTGAATTTCACTGGCCAGATAGAGCTCACCGTGGTTGTGGCATCAGATAACAGTGGCCACCAATACAGGTGAATCTTCAGCAGTTCATGCTGGCTGCCAGCAGGATTTTGCCTATCAAGTGAAGTTTACTGCAGAGCCTAATAGCACAGTAATTAAGGAAAAACAAATATTAGCTCGAAGCTGTGCCTGTAACTTGAATCACAGAGCTCTGCTTTTGATGTACAGCTCGATTGGAAAGCCTGATGTTTAATTTGTGCTGCATTAGTCTGATGCCAGCTGGGTTTGTGAGCTGAGCATGAGCCAGATCTGCTGCTGTCACAAAGCTCTGGCTCCACTAATGCAGCATTGATTCATGCTGGGTGGGGATCTGGGCCAAGTCTCCTTGCTGTGTTGCTGTAACCTGTGTTGTTCAGACATTTGCTGGCGGGTGTTTGAGGACAACCAAGTATTGGGGAGGCTGTGAGGAGGGAGAAAATACCTTATTTTCTGTTATAGACAGACCTGTCTGTAAATGAGGCCAGGTCTGTACCCACATTTGAGAGGCTTTTTTTGTTGCACTTCACCATCCCCTTGTACCTGCATCTCTGCTAAACATGGGGGAGAATGCCTCGAGTGTAAAGGAAATGCCTGCCTTCACCATAGCCCAAGTATGTTGGGTTGTCACCTAGGATGCAGAGGTGCTCTGGGTGGCCGGTGCCCCAGGTCCGAGGTAGGAAGCAGCAGTACATGCCCTGGGGCTGGCTGCTGTCCTCCACAACTGCAATTTCATTGCTCCTACCTGCCCTCTGAGAAACAGAGGCTGATGTCAGCTCTAGCTACGCCTGAGATGCTCTTTCCACAGTGTCCCTGCTTGTGTGTCTGCCTCTTCAGCCTCGGCAGAGCTAGGCTTAACAAGACCATGAGTAAACCTGAGGTTTGTGAGCATCCTTCTGAGCTGGGGCCCGAGCTGTTTGTCTGGATGAGGATGGACTTCAGGGCAACATCCTGGTCTTTATGCTCAGCTCCAGACTCCAAAGTATTAGCCCTGAGGTTGTCTCATCCCCATGGCACATCCTGGATGTAACTTGGTTACGTGTATTACACTTGGTGCTACATAAAATCTTGGTGTAATGTGGGTTTGGTGCATGACCCCATTTGCGTACTGCTGGATGATGAATCTGAGCTGTGAAGAGTATTTTGGCCGTGGTGATTGAGATCTCAGCCAGGAGAGCTGCCTGGGAGGTGCTGATCTCTACCTGGATTTTGGGTTTTGGCTTGCCCTGTGTCAAGTTTTGCCTGGGGCTTCATATTCATGGAGAGGGAGCGAGTGGTCTGTTGTGAGGAGGAAGTCCTTGATGAGAAAATCCTTTCCCGCATGCTTAAGCCCTTAACCTGAGGGCAGTACCTTTGCAGCACTTCTCTGCTGTGGGAATACAATGAACTTTTGACTCTTTCTGACTAATAGTTAAAGCTGCTTTCCCTGCCTGCCTGTGCTGCCAGCCTGCGTCCTCTGCCTTCATGCTTGTGATTGCATCTACCCCAGATCCCGTCCTTGCTGTGTGCAGAGTAGCCATGGTGCATTATAGGCACCAGCACTGGGTTTTCTATTGCTTGTATGAGTACCAGGGGTGTTGGAGCTGTGGCAGGATGCCTGGAAGAGCATTGCAGGTGACTGCATGGGTGTTGTAGCCTCCTTGATGCAACGTAACTCCATATACCTGAGTTCCCTGTGTGAGAGGAGCTCGGGGCAGGCACCCTTGGTGAGACAGGACCTGTGTCTATGCTTTACTCCGCTTACAAGACTCGGAGCATCATCACTGAGGTGCATGCACATGCTGCAGAAGAGACCGAGTGTTGCCTGCTGGGGAAATCTGGTTGGGAAATGTTGCATTGAACTGGTCATCTTGCCGTGAAAAAAGGACATCCTTTCATGGCTTTCCTTTCCTAAGACATGGCTAATGTCTCAGGAAAACACTTACTAGCTAAAACATGGTCATTACATGTACTTTGGTAGCATTAAGACTCAGCTCCGATGCTCCCCACTGTCAGACATCTGAAGTAGAATCAACAGGGTGATGCTGGACCAAGAAAGCAATGACTTGTGCCCGCTTGTTGCTAATAAAGCAAGAGGGTGAAAGTTGGGGCTGCGGAGTTGGGATCAACAGCTTTCTCTGGAAAACTTTCCAAAGCATGGCCTTTGGATATCAGAAACAAGGCACCCCTTGAGACTTGCCCTAGGGTGGCCTTCTTAGTTGGTATACACCTTGCCATCACATGTCCTGGTGCTCTCCCTGCTCTGACACATCTGGGGTACCATCCAGAGCGCTTGGAAAGGTGCCATGGCATTCCTGAAGGATTTATATGGAGACAACATGTGAAAGTATTAACCCCACATGACTCGAAAGCCAAAACCACCTGGATTTATGGTGGGGTTTCCAGCAAAGTTACCACAGGAGCGTTGTGCCATAACATGTTGATGGAGGGAGGAAGGGCAGGAAAACTATGAAATCTCCAACTGAGCTAAATGCTGTACATAGGGAGTATAATCTGACTTCTCTGGGAATGTTCATATGAGTGAAATGTGTGATGAAGCTTTTTGGAAGATCCAGCTCATAACCAGGTTTGCTGCACTGCTTAGTCAGTGTGAGCTGTGGGAGTCTTGCAAGGGTCATTAAAACAGAAGC
Source organism: Bolborhynchus lineola (assembly GCA_025448015.1). Classification (NCBI taxonomy): domain Eukaryota; kingdom Metazoa; phylum Chordata; class Aves; order Psittaciformes; family Psittacidae; genus Bolborhynchus; species Bolborhynchus lineola. The sequence continues at coordinate 34,691 of JAOEHX010041235.1, forward strand.
TGTACTAACATAACTTCCCAAGCCAGCTCATTTCCAGGCAAAATCATGCTGAGTCAAAGAGTAGCTCAAACCATATAGTCTTGACAAATGTATTTATTCATAAACACATGAAATCCTGGCCCTTGCTGTCTCCAGAGTAGAGCATCCCATAGGGCTTCTGAGGCGGTTCCTCTAGCTGTAATTTGAGGTGTATGGCTCTATTGTTGGGGGTTTACTATTACCAGGGTGTTTATGAGCATCAGAATTGAGGTGAAGGCTATGAGAGACTATGGTGTATAGGATAACACTGAAGTGTTTTTAATAAAGTATGGGTTAAGTGGAAACATCAATAACAACCCCTCAGATTGTTGGGGCTGGAGTCAATCAGGCGGGGAAATGCAGCTTGGCAGGATGCTTATGTTGGGACAGATTTGTCACTGTGGCTTCAGGAAATGGCCAAGCTGAGCTTGCTGGGGGGTGGTGATGGTGGTGGCTCTTCCCTGACAGAGCTGGGGCGTGGAAGGGTGAGGAGCCTCTTTCAGCGTTGAGTTACTGGAGTCTGTGCTCCCAGGTCAAGCCCACTGCATTGGTCCAGCCAGTGGTGGAAAGGGACTGGAGGGCAGCCTGGGTGGAGAAGGAAGTGCTGAGGAGCCTCTGTTTCTGTAGAGGTTTAGGAGGTGCTCATGGCCATCAGTGCTTTGAGAGCTGTGGAGCAGCACTCAGTATTGGAGCAGGAGTGTGTTATGCCTGTGTCATAGTAATGGAGGGAAGAAGTGTGGGGGAACTGGCTGTTCCATGCAGCTCCTCTGGAAGGTGCAGTAGGGGTCACAGATGTAGGGATGTGATGCTGGCTGCATCCGTTACCTGCCACAAACAGTCCTGCCTTAACCTTGAGCACTGCGTAGGTTGATGGTACGCTCTGACCTGTTCTATTTCTTAGCAGAAATCATAATGCTTTTGTCTTTGAAAATGAATTTTGTACTCTTTCTTGAAAAGATGCCTTTGGGAAGCAGAGCATCAGACTTGATTGCCCAAACATGCTTGTTGTGTGAAGCATCTGTAGATGTCCTCATGAATATTCATATACACACAAGAAAGTGTTGGTAAAGCTGCCAATTGCTCTGAAAGTACATGTCTGGTAAAGGTTTATGTGGATGAAGATTACTGCCTGGCTTTTTAGTGTGCAACAGCACCATTCCCAAGCAGGCACTGAGCACGTTCATGGAGCTTTTAGTTTGCTATTCTCAGGTGCAATAATTGGGTGGGTTGTGTCTGGGTCTCCTGTGGATGATGCTGCATGGTAGCCCGGTGTTACTGCACTCCTTCCTCACGGCACTGCTTTGTACAGTTAGCACAAGCAAGGAAGTGTGTGCTGTATTGCAGGGGCATGGATCTTGGATAGGGACAGATACTGCGCTCCCGCAGGAGTACTGCGCCGGGGTGCAGTACGTAGGCTTTGAGTACTTGCTCCCCTTCCCTGGTGTGCAGCTTATCCTGAAAGAGGCACTGAATGCAAATAAAACAGGAGAAGGAGGTTATTTGGGGCTGCGAAGGGTTAACTGCTGCTCGAGCTCATAGACCAGTGTTATGGAAGCTGAGCAATCTGGGATTTATTAGGGAAACTCAAACTGGGAATTAAGAGCTCCAACCATTAGGAAAGCTTTCTTGGACTTTTGAAACAAGTTTTCTTCAAGCTAAGCACTGATTTGAAGTGGCAATGCCAGAATTCCTTGCAGGGGCCTCCGGGAAGCGAAGGATGAACAAGCCAATCTGTTTGAAGCATCCCACCAGCTTAGCATGTAATGTTTATTGCTCTGTTGTGTCTCCCTTGCCTGGGCTGACAAAGCACCCATTGTTCACCCCAGCACTGCTTCCTCCTCCACACTCCATAGAGACTGCAGCTGCTGATGGATTGTCATCTTGTTCCCGCTGGACAAGGAGGTTAAGTTCTCCCTGAGGATGTACAGTGCCCCAAAGGGATCAGAGGCATAAACTGACTGTAGGAATGGCTTATGGCCAGATGTTGGGGACCAGAAAGGGCTCTGCTTGCTTCCTGGAGGAGGTGGCTTTTCTCTATATCTGGGCTTCTTTTCAGAGATGATCAGGAGCCAAAAGGGAATGAGTGTCCATGGAAAAAACTGTGAGCTGCGAGGAATAAAGGACTGGGAGCTGTGGAGCAGCTCCTTTAGGCATGGGTGAACCTGTTCCCCGGTCAGACTCTTCTGGGCTATGCCCCTCTGGTTGCTACAGGCAGTGAGGGTTTCTCAGGGTGAAAGGTCTGGGGGAGCTGTGGCAGCAGCGAGGCAGGAGGTGGATGCAGAGCCACATATGGACAACTTGTCCTTTGCATCCTACTTAATCTGTCACTTTGGAGTGTGAGCCATTGAGTCTCCAAGGGGAAAAAATGCCCAGAAATTCCTCAGGCCCTTCAATACAATTTCTGTTTTACAGTGAGGACAATAAAGGTCCCTTTGTGTGAGGGCTGAAAGAAATAGCCCAGTCCCACAGCCTCCCTGAAATCTTAATGTCAACTATTTGCCTCCTTGTGTTTTCACATAAACAAGCACTTTCTCCTGAATATCTATGCTCTGCTTGCTCCCAGCTTGGTATTTCCCTGCTCAGTGGTGCCTGTGGGATGGACAGCCCAGCCTCCTTGTCCTCATCCTGGCTGAGCTTGTTCAGGTGGAGAGATGCAGGACTAGTCAGTGGGATGTGAACTGGAGAGTAACAAGGAAGGCAGCTTAGGCTGGGTTTGGAAGGACATGAACAGTTAGAGCTGCTTTTAATTCGAGGCACTGCTGCTTGTCTGATAGCAGGGGCAAGCTCTTGTTGACAGACCTGAGGCTGGTGAGCTACCCCTGGCTCACTATCTTGTTCTGCTCTTGCCAGGGCATCACCCATCCCTTTGGGGTCAGATGTTCCCCTGGTTTAAGTGACTGTCAAACTAATAGCACTGCACAGATCGGAGCAGCTGGGAAACCGCCCCTTCTATTTCAGTTGCTGTTTGTATATACACACTGGATAGTCTCGGGTGTAACACTGAGAACGTCTATCCAGGAGTGCACCTCTTTTCTATCATGTTCCTTCTTACAAGAAGAAAAAGTAGAAGCAAAGAAAGGGCTGTAATGTTGTGTCTGCAAAGTAAAACTGAATTAGACTGAAATGTGAGTGCCAGCAGCGTTCCTGTGGTTATTGTTCATTCAGCTGTGCTGCACGCGTGTGCTGCTCCGTGTTCCTGTTCTCAGCTGAGTAACTTGATATATCACTAGGTGCATTGTAAAACATGTCCCATGAAATTCAGGGATGCAGAGCCCGTGAACTGCTGCTGCTGTGAAAACACTGGGGCTTGTTCTCTTCTGTTCCACCTTGGAGTGGGGGTAGAAGCTGGTCCTGGTGACTGAAGGTAGAGCTGGGACTAGGACAGTGCTTGCTGAGGCTGCTCTGGAGAGATGTGGGCTGCTGAAGGGGATGCCATCCGTATGGGTTAGTGCCTTACCTCCTCAGCTCATGTTTGGATCTATTTGTGATGGCACCTCCTGGCTAATTGCTCTTGGGCCATCTTACCCCATGGTTCAATTTCCAGTGCATCCAAAGCTCCTTGAAGGCAATGGATGGGTATCTGGTAACTCTATGTGATGTTACATCAAGCCTATCTTGGAATAAGCAGAAGTGCAACACTTGTCGGGCTATTTGTTTCTTCCACTGGCTTTTCACTGTGGCCCTAGCACCCAGCCAGGGTTTCTTCCCTTCCCTGTGATCTGTCTTGGGGATCCTCAGTTCCCAAATAGCCTTGCTGCCTCTTCTGTTGACCTCTTACTCCTCCAGCCCTCTTGGAGCCTGTGATAGTCTCTTTCCATCTTCATTGCATAGCTTCCCAATTCACATGTATGGGGAGGAGTTTGGAAGCAGTTCATGGAGAGCTTCAAACAGTAACATCAGATGAATGAATGAATAAAGGGTAGTTTTGTTGCTCTTATCCTTTCATCAGCTTTATTTGTTTCCCAGAGGTACGTTTTGCAATTGCCATTCCATCTGGCTTCTTACTGAGGGTCAGACTAAGATCCTGTTGAAGATGAGAGCAAACTGCTGTGGAGCTGTACTGCACCAGTGGAGTCTGAAGCAGACTTCTGGCAGAGTAGCACTCATTTCTCTTCGTGTTGGTTAAACTAAGAGGTTAAACATTTGGACAGGAATGTTGGAGGCAGGAAATTCCTGTGCTCAGGATCTCAGCAATGCAGGCTAAGGTGGTAATATACAGCACTAATAAGTTTGTCAGCTTTCTTGGAGGAATGAATGTTGTCCCCCCTGCATAACACAGGGAAGAGGAATAGACACCAGCTGCTGCAGTCTTCCTGCCTTAGATCAGTAGTTTTCAGTGCTATAGTTCTTTTTGGCTGTAGGAAAACCAGGTTCAGTTCAAATGAGAAATCCCAGGTCAGTGGAAGATGATGCGGTCCCCATTGCCGAGCCTGCTGCAGGCGAGACCCTTCCCACTAACTTGGGTGTTCTGTGGACCAGCTTTATGTTGCAGGAATGTATGTCCCTGCAAGCTGCTCAGAAGGGATGTGCTGCAGGGGTTCCCATGTCCAGAGCAAATCAAGTGTTGTAGCTTCTCCTCCACCCAGCCTTTGGAGATGTCTCTTCTTGCAGGCCAGTGTACCCCAGCCAAGAATATGGGAGCCACATGGCCAAAGCCAAATGAATGGGAACCAGAGGCTGGGGGCCCAGAGCCTGTCAGCAGGGGCTGGCTTAAAAACAAATGAAAGAGCAGAGAAAAAAATAGCTGTAATTATTGCGAACTTCTAAAAACACAAAATAAAAGCTTATTATTCAGAGTTCCCTTTGCAGCGTGTAATTTCATTTCCCCCCATTTGCTTTTATTACTTGCTCTGGGCACTGTCAGAACAACCTGATTTATAAGTGACAGCTTTGGCTATTTTTCAGGCGAGTCTCTCTAAATATAAGAGTGTGAAACCTGTCTGGCTGCCAGCAAGGCTCTTAGAATTAAGCCTCACATGAGTTGGAGCATGCAGCAAAGTGCCGGGTGCTTTATGGCTTCAATGGCATTCATAAAAAGGAACCTCCCTTCTTTCTCTTGGGATGATTTTTCCTTTTATTACATAGAATATCTCAACCTGTAGTTGGAGAAAATGAAATAGAACAAGAAGTGGCTGTTTCCTCACTGCTTCCCTGCTACCGGCTCCCTTGTGTACTATCAGCTCAGAGTTGTAGGTCATGAGGGAGATGTTTATTGACCAAGGGGTTTAGCAACAGAGCTTTGTAAGATTTCTTCCTATCCTGAAGAGATAAAGACAATAAGGTGCATGAAGCAGAACATAAGGACAGGCATGTAGCGTAGCCTGCTGATTTAAAGTGAATTTATAGTAATGTCACAATTCGGGTAAACCTTAATTGTCAGCCTGAATAAACTTAGTGTGTGCTTTATGTTCTGGTTAATAAAGAAAAGCTGTGTTCATTGCATGATGTTGTTTCTTTGTATCCTTTGTAAATATGATCTTGATTTTTGCCTATAGAAGTGTCTGGCTTTGGTGGTGCTTCTTTTTTGGGTGCAGTTAGAAATCTGGACCTTTGACTGCCAGTGCCTTAAAGCTCAGAACATTTGGTTTGGATTTCAAGTTGGCCACATGTGTCCCCATTCTATAGGAATCATAGTTCTTGTTGGTGACTTCTGTCCTCAAATTCTGGTATTGGAATAATGGAATCATGGTGTTGCCTGTTTTCATTCACAGACTCACAAGGATCGATGCTTGAGGGGTCTTTTAAACTCCACTCTCTGAAGTGTGCTGCTCTGGTACCCAAACAACCTGAATCTTGATTCAGTAGCCTGGTCAGGCCCAGCAGGCTGGAGGCCCATGAAGCTGGGTAGAGGTGGCACCTTCTTGCTAACAGAGGAGGCTTTTTGAATTGATTTTTGGGCTGAATGTATTTGTAAATGCTGAGATGTCTCTGAAGTGCTGCTGCTCTGGTTTGCTTGTGGGTGAGGATGGCGAGCCTTTGTAGGGCTGTGGGATAGGTGTGAGGCTGTGTCCTCTTCTGCCATCCTTTAACATTGAGGGAGTTGCAGAAGTCTGACAGACAATACATTTCCTGAAAGAGTGGTCACAGGTATAAAGCTTGCATCCTTGTAAAACACTGTATATCCATGTCTTGAGTTTAATGCTGTCCTCAAGTAAATTCTACATGACACTAAGACGGAAGTCTGGGTATAATGTTAGGAAGCTGCAGTCCAGGCCTTGTAACAAAAAGCCGTACAAGCCCCAAAAGCTTAACCCTCTCTCTTACAGAGGATGACATGTTTCCAGTCACCTTAAGTAGATGTGCTATTTGGCCCCTGCTCAGTACCATCCATCCCACAAGCAGGATGGAGACCTGGGCACTGCATAGCTGGTGGCAGGCGGCCGCTCCCTGCCAGGTTGGGTGGGTGATGCTGGAGGGTTGCCCATTGCAAGCAGAGTAAAGTCAGTTTCCTGCATGATTCCATTTAGATGCCATTCCACTGACAACAGTAAAAGAAAATCAAATTTGATCAATGCTGCTTTTGTTGTTTTCAGAAACACTCCCACTGAAGTCAATAGGGAATTTTTGGGTTTGGATGACTTTTATTTCAGGAGGAAAAAGTTAAGCTAACATAGGGTGTTTTTACAGTCCTATTCTAGATATTCCATCCTTCAGGGCCCTCTTCGGAGAGCTTCCAGGTGATTTGTTTTGTTCTTATGTTCCAGGGCTGGCACATTCAGCAAAGGCACACGAATGCTGCAAAACTGAACTCTTTGGGGATGTCTGCGTGCTGGAAGAGCCTGGCTCTTATCTCTCAGCTGTCCCAAGAGAAAGGCAATACTAAGCTGGCTTTATAGTTGCACCTGAGCAGCTGAGGTTGTCCAATGCCCTGGTTCTCATTGCTGGCTTTAGCCACTGTCTGATCTTGCTGCTTTTGGTAGGGTCTGTCTTTATATTTGCCATTGGCTACTTATTCCAGGGAAGGGAATCAGTGAATTTGGATGTGGACCGAGTTTGAGACCCAACAAAGTGTGGGATAGGATGTGCATGGGGGGGGGGCTTTGTAGAACCTAATAGTCCCTCCTTACAGTGTACTGGCTGCAAAGGGGGGACAGCAAGAGCAGAGGGCGAAGAACATGAAGTGGAAGCAGAAATAGGAGGGAAATGGGTGGTTTGGGGGTGAAAGTCCTGGCACTCATGGCTATGGTTGTCCTCTGCATGAGGAGCCATGTTTCCCAGTGGTTAGTCTGATCTTGTGCCTGGGCTGATGCTTGTGACAATGGGCCAGGAAGATGTGTACCTTGTCTCAACTGCATCAGGTGGTACGTGGCAGGCCAGACCTGATGCTGAGCAGGTCTGTTATCAGGGTATGCTGTGATAGGGTCAGGGTTGTCACTGGAAACCACAGTCTGGAGGGAATATGAAAACCCCATCATGGAGCTCCCCAGTGCATGCCAGCGAGATGCTGAGCTGGCATCAGGATGGGAAGGGAGAGTGTTGGAGTGTTTCCCATTCAAACAGTTCAGAAGCAGATAATAAAGCAGTGTGGACAGCTCGAGATAAACCCCAGGCAGGGTTTGCAGAGGATCAGACAGGCGATAACCCTGTAACTTTAATGCGAGGGAGGCTGAGCCAGTCCTGCTCTGGAAAGCCTTTACCAGGACAACCCTGGAGACAGGCTTCACTAGCAGGTGCTTATGAAGCAGAGGAGCTGATATGCCTAGAGGTTTCCTGGGATCTTGTGGAGCCTTTTCCCTCTGGGTTCTGCATTCACGTCCAGGCCAGTAGCCAAGCACAAGCTGTAAATAACAAATGGTTACTGATGATCCAATCTCATTTTGCTGGGATGTTGTCAGCTCTGGGCTTCCCCTTGGCATCTTCTCTCCAGTGCTTTGCATTCCCATCTTCAGCTCCCAGTGCTGTTGTGGCATTTGGCTGTTTCCTTGCATGCTGTTGGTGTGAAGGAGTCACTTCTGTGGTGACATCCACAGGGATGTAGCACAGGGAAAGCTGATGGATCTAGGCTCTGTGGTCTGGGTGATGTTTGTGTCTTCTCTCCCAAGGGCTTCTCTGGTCATTGCTAGCTTGGGAAGGGCTGGAGATAAGGTCAGAGTCACTTTATACTCCAGTTTCTCCCTGGAGATAAGGTCAGAGGAGGAATGTTTGGGATTTGCATCCATCAGTGTGTGTGTCAGTACTGCAGCATGGGCAACATAGGAAGCAGATCTTGTGGATCATGTGGCCTTATCTGAGGTTCTTGAGCACCCACCACTACACAGGAAAAATTACCTGGTGGGTACCCAAACTTTATCCTGTCACCCAATGTTCCCACTTAATCAAATACCCAAACTGGGGTTCTGTCCATCACACTGCTTTTTTTTCTCCTCACCAATCAGGCATGTATCATAAGTAGCAGTATTCATCCGGATCAAATAATACTGTGCAAACACCAAAATATTAGGATACGCACCTAGTGCACGCATGTGTCCTTCTGCCCTGAACTTGTGAGCTTAGTGAGCCTCTGCACATCAGGAGCTCTTTGAGCTGTGGCTTGGTACAGCAAAGGTAGATGCTCCAAGTGTGCAAGAGGCTGGAGCCACATCTCAGCACTGTAAACCTTGTTCTTCATTGCCTCATCATTGCACAGTATTTTGGGTGAGGGGCTCAGCTGGATCTTGGTTTGCTCTGCGAAACATGCAGCACATCTTGTGTTGGGTCTACGTGCAGAAGCAGCTCACTCTGGTCCTCACCCACATGTTGTGTGTGTAAGGAGCCGGTGGTGCTGGTAGGACTGTGGTCCTTGCACCCATCTCGCAGCTGTTTGGAGCTGGCCTAGGAACAAGAGGGGAGGATTTGCTGTGCCTCTGGGGCTCACATTGTTCTTTCCATGGGTTTTGTTACTGCTGGATTGAATTTACGGCTCAGTCCCGTGTGGTGGCTGCGTGCCGAGGCGTCACTCCCTGTGTTTATTCATCTTACACAGACCTGAGCTACAGACTGTGACAGTGGGGAAAGGGGCTCCAGACCAGCTCGTTCTGTGCTTCACCAGTGGTGGTTGGTGCCTGACCTGCTCTTTTATCCACCAGGCAGCTTTAGCTCTCACTTGTCTTCTGCAACTGCTGCTCTGAGCAGCTCCTGCGTGTGGATTCCTTTTGATGCTGCGCATCCCACGCTGTGCTTCCAGTTTCTGGAGGACAGGCACAGACAGAGCCCCCGGCATCAGAAGCACTTGGAAAAGAGTTGAATTGTCCTTTCACAAGAGTTCTTTCTTAACTCTTTTGTAGTTGCTTTGTGCACATCAGCCTGATGAGCTAACTGTAAACCAGCTGTGTAACAAGGGTTAAAAGCTCCACTAGTGGTGAGTCAGAACAGACGTTTGAAGAGACACGGACTATCTCAGCTTGTCAAAATAAACGTTTCCTTTAAGCACAGAGTGTGCCACTGTCTGAAAGCTCTTAATTTAAAGCCAGGCTCTTTTCAGTTGGGCTTTTTCTGATGATAAAGCTGAGTGTGTGTGTGTAGCACAGGTACAGAATAACTCAACTTCACAGCAATATGATTGCAGGGAGACCTTTTTGGTATGGAAACTTCTCTTTTGCTGATACCATGTCATGCTGCTGGTATTTATAACCCTGGGGAAGAGCCTGGGCTGTGCCCCTTGGCTGATCTGGGCCATCAGCTTCATGGGGTTGTCCTGGCTGGATGAGCCATTGGGATAGGACAAAACCCAGCTATTGTCAGTGGGCATTAGCTGGAGAGCCGGAGGGGCCTGGCAGGGGAGCAGGGAAGGCAGAGATCAGTGTGAACAAAGCCTATGGGAAAGCGAATTCCCTATGCTTTGCACACCAAGAAACCATCTAGCAGCATTTACAGTGTGGATAGAGAGTGCAGGGACTATGGCTGAGGTGCATGTTCTTGAGATTGGGAGCCTTCAAGATGGGTGCAGAAGCTGCTGAAACATCCTTTTCCTTCCTCCTTCTGTCCCTAAGGCTTAGGGAAATATAATCTGAAGCAGCATGCTTTAAAAGCACAAAGCTCAGAGCCCTGTGTTAGAGTATTCAACTTCAACTGGGAGCTTGTGGTGGGACCTTAAAGGAAGCGGCTGCAGCTCTGTCCCTGCATGTCCCTGTTCTGAACACCCGAAGTTGGCATGCTTTTCTGGTGAGGACCCTGGGTATCCCAGGTGAATATCAGAGCTTGAAACCCCAGTGTGGTTTTGTTCTGGGTGTTTCCCTGATAAGCATAGCTTGGTCACAAAGGACTGATCCTCTGCAGGAGAGAAAGGGAGAAACAAGGCAGGATGATTCCCAATTAAAAGGTAATAGTACCCAGTGAAAGGTAAGACCAGGCTCTTCCCCTGCACCCAAGTGATTTAGGAACAAGGAGGTGTGTGATGTGGGCAGGTTTGTAAATCTCACATGAAGCAGCTTCCTCCCCTATGCTCCTGGCTCACCCAGGAGGGGAACCAAGGGCTGCTGTACCCTCTGGAGACATCTGGTGAACAGGGCTATGGAGGTGGCAAGTATTTATTGGCCTTCATGTATGAAATGCTTCATAAAGCATCTACAGAATAATATTTAGCAGCATTTTGTGAACCAGGCTTTCCACATCTGTAATCCAAATAGCTTTGCTCTTTATAGGGCCATGTTCTGCTTCTGCTGCCCCCTGAAGCAGCCACTTTCTGTCTTTGACTGTTTTGAGGGCAACTGAGCCACCCCATTTCCTTAGGACTGCTGTTTCTGCCATGTGTGGAGGGCTCTCAGACTCTAAGGATGGATATCTTAAGGAAAAGCCTGATTGCGGGATGGCAGCTCCATCTCTCTTTTCCTTCTTTCCTTACCCGCAGGCTGCTGTTTGGAGCTTGCTACAGACCCATTTTAAATATGCTGTAGCATGGAAGTTCATCCCTTTGACAGAAACGGACCTTCAGGGGAGCCTGTGTAGCAGGGCTTTCCTATCCTCTTATTTTAGCTGTTTGTGCTGAGCAAGGTTGCATTTTACTACTTTGCCTAACTGGTCGAAATTAACTGCTGCATTAGGTAGTTACTGCCAAGCAAAGTATTTGAGACAAAACTCTGCTTTTGTGCTATGTAGCTCTTAAAGGACTAATGACATCTAAGGGAAAACAAGCTGGTTTTATGAAAAGCCTTGTACCTAAAAATACTAATGCTGATGGTCTCACTTTCCAAGATCTGCTTGAATGCGTCTTCCTGCTCTGCATGATGCTTTTTTCTTGGCTTTTCTGCCTTTAAGCTTCCCTTGCACAGACATCTTCCCAAGTGGGCTCAGCCTTGCACCCCCACGCATTTCTGTCAAACCTGTGGCTTTGTGCTTGTAGGACTTGAATGATTGAAGGGTTTTAGAGTAGAAAGATGAGACTGAGATGGCTGTCAGTGTGCTCTTGTCCTGCTGTGGGCTCATCCCACCCCTTTTTCTTCCCTACTGTGCTTCTCGGTGTAATACTGACCCTCTGCAGCTCCTCCTTGGTCAATGCAATCACACCCTGTGCTCAAGTATAGAGATAAAGGTACAAAAACTGGATATGATGGACATAATCTGTTTCTTGCATGTTTTATTTGAGTCTTGATGCACAATAGTTACCTGTTACGGCACTGCTGTCCCTTAGTGCCGCCTGGCCATAGCAAAGCCATCAGTGATCCTAACCATGGTCTTTGGCTCCAAAGAGTATCCTTGGTGTCACCAAAGGCATCCTTCTTTCTACCTGTTCCCTGAGAGGGAATAAGTCAGGAGATAACTGTCTGTGCCCTCATGGTGTCTGTTTCTTGTGTTGCAGAGCATGAGCTGCCCTCAGTTAACCTCGGTCTGCCCAGCCACCTCATCCAGCATTGCTGGCCACAGCCTGCTTATGTCACCCACACAGCCCCAGTGGTCAAGATGCTCTTTGAGCAGGATGAATGGAGAAGAGGTTTATGCATCAGCTCAGGAGAGACAGACACAATCGGAGAGCCTCAGGAGACAGGTTCTGAGGAGGAACCCCAAGTGCTGTCAAAGCCAAGGAGAGGTAGCATCCTCAGGGCTGGGAGAGGTTCTGTACAAATACTCACTCCTGAGAGCAGTTTGCCACCAATAAGTGGTTGCCATAGGGTTATTTTTGCAAGAAAACCTCCTCCGTGTGTGCTACCAAGTAGTTCCTTGGCAAGTTCCAGCAAGAAGAAATGATCTGTCTGCAGCTAGAAACAAAGGAAAGAAGATGCTCTCAGGTGTTTTCCAGAGTGCATTAAACTATGCATGCAAATAGCACTTTGTGACTCTTTTCCTAAAAGCCCTATTTGAGTGAAAGTAGACGAGCACAGGAGGTGGTGGTGTTGCATTTTCCACTTGTCTGCCCTCAGGTCTGGAGAAAACGACAATCTCTTCCTATTGAACTTGCTTCACACGCATCACTTGCTGTTTGCTTGTTGCAAAAGCCCCACGAAGGGTGCAATGCAGAGGCACACTATGGAGACGGAGATGCCTGTGTGCCCACACAGCCCAGCACACACAGGATCCAGTTCTCTGCTCTGCTGCATCTTGTGACCCTGCTGGCAGCAGTGCTGAGTGCCAGCAGCCACTGCGGGGATTGGGCTGGGGGTGATGGCCTCTGGGCACTCTGCATCTGAATCCACTCAAGATACTGGTCACTGGAGGAAAAGTGCACTGAGAATCTCTATGGAAGCTGTATGTTGTTGAAGGAGCAGGGATTAGAAGTGAGAGGAGTTCACAATGAGCATTTGCTTGTACTTTATCCCTTTTTTCAGGTGCCTGCCTGTCCTTAGGGTGTGAGGTCTGCTCAAGTTGCATTTACTCGACTTTCTGTATGTATATATCTATGCATGTGATGCTTTTATGCATACAAGTCAATAACAATGCAGCAGCAAAGCTGGCCAGTCAGCTGGTAGGATACCTGCTACTCCTTTCCCACTTTTGCAGATGAGCTGAGATGCCGAGGTCAGAAGTGCTGGGGGATGTGATTCTTTTTCTGCCAGTTCTTAGCCTTATGTGATACTGGAAATCATATACTGAGGGTCTCCAATGCTAGTGCATGCCAGCTCAGAGCTTAGGTGCTGGGGAATATTGCTAAATGCCTTTAAACTACTTGCAAGACCATAATCTCTTTATTCTTTAGCCAACAGAGGTAGGATCCAGTTTTCTAATATCATCTCTATGGCCATCTTCTTTCATTTGGACCTTCCAACTTGTGTAACAGAGCCTGTGGGTACCAGTGTGTCCATGGCGAAAGATAAATCAATGTAGTTTGTTTTCCATCAAAAGTACGTCAGGTTGAGGAAGTCATTTGCCCTGGAAAAGTTTGCAGAAGTTATAAACAATTTATCTAATAATCAGGAGTATTTGGTGCTGCATTTAATGTGCTGTTCCCAAGTGCTGCTGTCAGCTCGTGTGACTTTGAGATGGGACTTGTGCCACTGCTTGGCTGAATGCTTTGAAAGCAATGTTGGGCCTTGGCAAGAAAAGAATGTAAAGAACTGGAAAATGCAAACAAAAGGGGAATCACTGCTTTCTGTGGATGTATAAATAAATCTGTTCCTGCCCTATTTTGAGCCCTGGGTCACTTGCCCCCCTCGTGCTTGCGCAGGCACAGAGGCAGCACGTCACAGGCCCTGTGCTCAGCAGTGTTTCTCCTGCCAAACTGTGGCTTTGGTTACAGGCCACAGGACTGGGAAGAAATAAATAAACCTTCACTTCCAGCTCTTCCCTCTGACTCTTCTGTTGGTATCGAGGGATCCTGGAAAAGGGATGTGGTGATGTCACTTCATCTCCTTGCTGATGGGGTGACTGCAGAAATAGTGGGAAGACCCAGCTGGGGCTGTGGCTTTTCTGCTGATGCATGAGGAGGGCTGTGGGCACTGTCCCCTTGCACCAAACCTCATGTGCAGGGAGCACCATCTGTAAAGCGGTTGATGGTTTCTATTTTAGAGCATCAGCATACCTAACTGACTAGGATTGGGTTGTTTGGGGATACTGAAGCAAGTGGAAGAGGTGTAAGACGTGATGTCACTGTCCAAGCTTCCCAGGGTTACTGGCTTCCTCTGCAATCAGACCTTCCCAGTGAAGGGGATACAGCACTGATTTCTCTCTAGGTTCATTGCAGGCCAGCTCTGTTCAGAGGATGCTGAAGCAGGGGCCAATTTGATGTGTTTGCACAGCTCTGGGATGGTGAGAAGAAAAACACCCACCTTCCTTCTCCTGCACAGAGGCTTTACTAGGACTGGTAAAGCTCTGTTCATACGCCTGTGTTAAACTGTTTTCACTACCACACCCCCTCCCTTGGGGAATGGCTTTTTATTCTGCAGGTGAAAGACCAGAGTTATTTATGGGCACTTCTGCGGTGAGAAATGGTATAGAAAAAGGTTGAAGCCATCCCTCGAGAGGCAGAAATGGCAGCTGAGGTGGCTGAGAAAACATTTTCTTGTTTCTTTTGCCCATACAGTGTTTACACAAGTGCTTGAACGTGTTCAGGTCATTGTGGGAAGGTGTCCCAGGGCACCCCTGCAGTAGTGTCTTGTCTGGGTGAGGAACCCTGCCCATGTCTGGGGCTGGTGGAGGCATTGCAGGCTGCTCTGTGCTCTCCTCTTTTCCTCGCTGGATGCATTAACTGATTTTTCTGCCCCTGTTCCTCTATAGCAGGGATGAGCATCAGCAGAATGTTGGATGCGGCACAAGGGATCATTGGGAGTCTGAGAACAGGCAATGTGGGGTGGCTCTTGGAGGTGGGGTGGAACTGAAACCCCTGCATCTGTCAACAGATGTAGCAGCACCTACTTAGTTGTTATAAAATACAACTGAGGGCCCAGAGCTAATTGCAGCTCTAAATGACTTTTATTATGCTGTGGCTGCTCCTTGCATGCTGTATTGAAACCAGATGCCCAGGTTATTAAATAGATAGAAGCCAGGTGCTGACTGCCTTATTGAATCAGAAGAGGAATTGATTTCCTGCAGGATTGAGTGTGGTCATATATATGCCAGCACCCAAGGATGGGATGAGAAGGCTGAGGAGAATGGTGGCCATTGTGGCTTGGGGACTGCTGGTGCAGCTTTTAGTGCTGCTTTGGGACTTGGCTGCTGGACTGACTGGTTGCAAAGCTGCTGAGGGTTTTGGGGTAGTCACTGTGCTCCAGAGCTGTGCCCTGAGCATGTCACTAATGTCTCTGGATGAGACACCTGCCCTGCTGAAAGGATCTACAGCATGGCACAAAGGTGCCAAACCCTCAGCAGCAGCAGTGGTGCTGATTCTGGGAGGATGCTGTAGTCTAGTCCCTAGATCAGGTCTGTGGGGTGCCCGTGCATCTAGCCCAGTATTTTAACGTCATAGATGGAGCTTTGTGCTGGAGGTTTGTCACTGAGAGCCTTTCATCTCAGGGTGCTTTACCACACGTTGGGAGCACAGCAGGTAGGAATTAGAACTGGTTGTGAACAGTTTACTCCAAGGTATTTCCCAACCAGCTTTGTGTCTGCAGTCACCACTTGACTCATCTGTCATTACATAGCCCCTTGTGGCAGCAGCAGCTCGAGGGAAGGAGCACTTCACTGCCATTGCCCTCTACGAGTGCTCATGTTTGAGCCCTGGAGCAACGGAGCTGCTGCCGGCAATTACAGTCAGCAGCTCGTGGCTCCTGCCAAACACTGCCAGCAGTGCTCCTCCTGCCCTCACCATCCCGCGCAGGCAGAGGGAGATGCTGGGGTCTGCTGCTCGCTCATCATTTGCAGCAGTGCACAAAGCCTGTGGCGAGTGCCATGGGCTCACAGCCTGCTGTAAACTGCCTTATTCTCGCCTAGAGGTGCATTCCTTTCCTTAGAGGCAGCTTGGGGTGGGTTTGGTGCGGTTGTATGAAATTGAGGGGGAGATTAGAATGACCTGCTTGCCATAAGGATAACCCGGGTAGTTGAAAGCCTCTTGGAATAGCACTGGAGCTTGGGTGAGCCTTGGGGAAAGCTATGACAGCCTGGACTTGGCCTTTGCTGAGTCACTTTCGTTGGAATTAAAGAGCAGTGGAAAAGCTGCTATTTTCATGGAAGAATTCCCTCTCCCCGGGCGCTGCTCTGTCCATCCTCCCAGGCTACAAAGATGCTTATTTTCCTTTCCCTGGCATTGACGCTGGGTACAGTTGTGCTGTTCCGGGTCTCGGGGTGACTCTGTCTCAGTAGGAGCTTGGTATGATGTCAATGCTTTGAGTGGGTGAAGCAGAGGAGGCAAAAATAGACATTTAGACATTTTTCCACTTATGCCTTTTCAAAAAGGAATATTTATAGCTCAGCCCATAAACACAATTCTCTCTTTGTGAGTCTGTTACCAATTGCAACACAGCACATTACCCCCTCGGACCCTCCTGTTCTCAGCCTCAAGACTGGTCTAAGCATCTTTGACCTTCTTGCAGTGGGAGCCTCTGTCTCCATGTACCATTCCACAGTGTTGGAAGTGTTTTCCAGTCTGGGCATGAAGCCCCCACAAAGATCTCTGAGTGCTCAGGGGCTGGATCCCTGGATCATCTCTGGGGTGGGGATGCAGCACACTGGAGTTTGAGCCCCAACTTTGTGATTAAGCATAATGAGGGCTGTGATCAGGGTGGTTTTATCAGTTCACTCATTGCTGGGTGCAGAGGGTCCAATTCACTGCATTTCACTTTACCTCCATTTTCCCATCCATGAGATTTGAATAATGGTCTTTACTGCACAGTTTAAAGCACTTTGAGACATTTTCAGGTGGTGTTTCACAATGTTGCTATCTGAACCACCTCTCCAGGTCTGACCTTGCTTTCAAGGAGCTTTGGGTCTGTTAACATGATGTATTAGAGCTTTCTGGCTGGTTTTTCCTCCACTGTTTCAGCAGGAATGGGAGCTCAGATGTGGGTGGCAGGTGAAGAGGTTTCAAAGGCTCTTCAGATACTGTGTGAACTGTGTTTTCCCAGCAGTGTCCTGCTGCCACTCAGCAAGAAGCACTGGTTATTCTTGGTGCTGCTCTGCAATCTGAACTGCAGAGGGATGGTGCCCTGAAGGGCTTCATCGCTTGATGCTCACCAGAGTGGCTGGGGTTTGTGTGTTTGTGTTTATGGATCTGTTGTGATGCTTTGAAGAGCAGCTTGGTGGGGGGTCAACACTGACTTCTGTGGGAGTAAAACCCTCAGAGCTTTGATATGAAAGATGTGTGGGCAGAAAGGTGGGGCCAGTAGTGTCTATATGTCATGAGAGTCTCTGCAGGTGGGTAGCATTCAGTGCTTCAGTGGATCAGCCTCCTGTGACCTAAGGGGGATTTACCTTTTCCACTGGAAAGCCTTAAAGGCAGGAAAAATAATCCTGACAAGCAACAGGCTTAAAGCCTGGCACGCTGTGTGGTGCTCACCGTGGCACAGTGCTCAGTGTGTGCTTTCAAAGTGTTGTCAGAGGTCTCCATCTCACCCCAAATTACTTCTCACCAAATCCCTGCCTGCTCTCCAAGCTGCTTGAGGGGAACAATAAACTCCATTCCTATGGCTTGTTTCACACTGCCCAGCTATGTGACAGCTCATCAGGTTCCCCTGCTGCAACCACAGAGGCTGGCATTGCCTCCCTTGCTTGTGCATCCCTGCCCTGCTCAAGCAGCCTCCATCGCATCAGCAATGCCTTTTTGATTCATCCCTTGCAGATGCAAAGACAAAAGGGTTTAGTAAACCATCCCTGTTTGGGTTTACTGAACTGCTCAGGTCTGAGCTTTGCACCATAAGCTTTGGGTGGGTACCAAGGGGTAGCTTGGAAATGCAGTTTGACCCCCAAACCCCATTCTCTTCAGTGAAAGCAGCACTTCTACAGGAATTTTTCTGTGTTCCTGCTTTTATCTGTGCCCAAGGCTCATCTGGATATCACAGCATGGAGGGGGATCATGGGAAGGAGAACACAAGCGCTGTCATTTCAGTCCTTCCAGGCTGATCGTTCATCTGTTTCTTCTCTCTCTCTGTCCTCACTATCTCCATCTTTCATCCAAGCTGCTTGTTGGCACAGCAAGGGCAGGAGCAAAGACTGAGTGAGATTTCCCTGGCTCAAATGTAAGGATGAGTCCCTGCATCCCCCCTTCCCATAAAAAACTCCAAGGATAGCTGCCTTTAGTCTGTCTTTAGTGAACGGCATCTGCTTCTTTGAGTCCAAGCTTAGTCCTGCAGTGGGAATTTTGAGTGTGTGTTTTGGGTTGAACAATGGATTTTTCCACTTTTCTCCTAATGGAAATTTCTTCCTTGCTAGATGAAACTCTGAGACGCTTTTGGACAGTTTTCCTAAGGCACAGTAGACGCTTTCTTAAAGGTGTTACAGTTTCTCGTTAGAAATCTAAAACCCACAAACTGATTTTGGCTTGAAATCCACAGGTTTTCAGTTTTCAAATACACAAATGAAAGATCTCTTCCCAGGGAAGGTGGGGGAAGGAGAGCTGGACTTTCTCCTGGATCTTTAGCGGCGCTGGTACCAGACTCTGCATTACCTTGTCAGGATAAATTGCATTGGAAATGTAATGCCTCCTAGAAAATGCAGATGATTTTCTCCCAGTCCTTTCCTTTCACAGCAGCTCCAGCATTTACTCTGCTGGGAGCAGGGAAGATGGTTCTGCCCTTTAGGGATGAACAGGCTGGTTTGGCACAATGCAGTAGCATCCTCTGAGGTGGGGTGTGCTGCTTGGACTGCCGTGGGCTGAGGAGGTACCGGGTGTTTGCTCCTCACACACAAGTAGGGAGCTGCTGCAGAGGGACTGGAGCTTAAAACACTTAAAGAGCTTAACACTGGAGCTTAAAAGTGAGAGGAAAAAGCCAGCAGATCACCCAGTCCTTGTCTATGGAGTTGGGACCAACTGCTCATATGGGATACTGCAGTTCTGCCTCGATGCTC
Organism: Bolborhynchus lineola; assembly: GCA_025448015.1. Classification (NCBI taxonomy): domain Eukaryota; kingdom Metazoa; phylum Chordata; class Aves; order Psittaciformes; family Psittacidae; genus Bolborhynchus; species Bolborhynchus lineola. The sequence continues at coordinate 53,552 of JAOEHX010041235.1, forward strand.
TCTCCTTGACTGCACTCACTGTGTACCAGGGACTACGCAGGGCTGCACATGCAGGCAGAACAATGATGGCAGTTACGCTTTAGCCCATGGAACTCTCCACATATGATAGATTACTTCCTGCAGTCACCAGGAGCCAGAATCAGACCTGTTGCTCTCCAGATATAACTCCCTAAATGCCAATGAGATGCCAAAGCTGTGATGGAGGATGGCACAAAAAGCAGCTGATGGGAAAAGCCTTTAGATTTGGGGTCAGGGTTGGCAGTTCTTGCTCTGGGGAGGGGTGGTTGTGCTCAGACCTCGCACAGGGACCTGTCGGCCTCTTGGCAGCTGTGTGGATGCCACCCTGCTGCAGCTCAAAAGGTGCCCCCCCATTGGTGTTGGCATTCTAGGCTCTCTTTTAGCAGCCTCAGGAGATAGATGGCATTCCAGCCACCCACTGATGTCAGCTAAAGGCAGCCAGAAGACTGGGGAGTTTAAGTCATGTGCTTGTCTGCCCTTGCATCCTACACTTGGTGCTGCAGAGCAGAAAAGAGCCTGTCATATGTTATGTCTGTGCAAGATGCTTTTGACCATTTGTGGTCTTCCCTAGGGCTGTTCTTGCTTGCTTGTTTGACTCCATTGGACCTGCAAGAGTCTGTGAAATGCTTTAAAGAGAGAAAACGTTGCTGACCTTGTTTGCAGAATTCAGTGAAGGGTAGCAAAACACCCAGGCCCTTCTCAGAAGTTGCTGTCTGAAGGCAGGGTGGGGGGTTAAAGGGAAGAGATCTCCTGCTCTCAATCTACAGCTCAGCAAACACACAAACCATGATGTAACTCTGGCAGCCCTGTTTATTTGGCTGACCCTGTGTGCACCGGCATCTCTGTGTCTCTGCACCAAGGGGGTGAGCTCTGTGTGTGCGCACTGCTGCTGGCAGCCATGGCAGCAGCAATCACAGCCAGCAGTCACTTCGACTGAGAATCTCTTCTCTCCAATGGGTTGTTACCTGAATTTGGGGTGCTTTATAGCAGCGTGACAGCCAAGGCAAGGCCTGTTGTGATGCGCACCATCGTTCCTCTCTGTTTTCTGTCTAACCACGCGTGGATCCGGCAGCACATTTCCTGGAAGATGCTCTAGCAATTACATTACCATTGATCTCTCTGAGCTGGAAGCAGGCTCTGCTATTAGCTGAGGCTGTTAGCAGGGCCATAGGGAGCTCAGCGTGGTGGAGGTGAAAATATGCTTGGGGAACAGAACCTCTCTGTGGCCACCCCAGCTATCCCGGGCTGCTGGCCAGGCTCCTTTGGATGGATTAATGACAATAATGAGAGCTATCCTTTCCAATGGAGAGTTAATCCACAGTGAGCAGGGCTCTCGACTTGCTGATTCACTCTCTAATGGATAAACTGGGGTGCTCTGTGCATGCTCCAGTGATGGGACCTAGCAGGGTGTACAGGGAACGTGCTGCTGTGAAAAGCCAGGCACTTTGCAGTGGGGTTATATGGAGGTACTTCCACCAGGAGCTCTCCTCCCTGGAGGATCTGGTAGCCCAATGATGCGGAAATGACAGGGTGAGCCCCCCAAAATCTGGGCCATGCAGGAGTTAAAGGAGACTTGTTGTAATGATGACCTTGACACCAGGTAACAGTGGTTGTGGTGTTTTACCTCTGCTCAACAGAGGGATTGGGAAGTGCCATTTGTTTGGTAAGTGGGAGTGAGCAGAGGTTGTGTTGGTCCCCAGGGAGTGGGGGTTATTGCTTGCTTTGATTGCTATGGAAAGGCTTGTGGAATCTCGGGTACAATGCTCCTGTTTGTATAGAGCTTTGGCTTGGAAAGGCTGCTCCAACTGGACCCCTGAGGAGTTCACAGCCAGTGGGATAGGGAGGTTTCCCATGCAAACTCTGCTTTCTCCATAATGATGCAACAGGGCAGGGGAGGGTTTGTCTTTTAAAACCGATTTCCACCAGTGCAAGATGTTCTGTGGTGAAGGCAGTCAGCTGAGGAGTCAGAACCTGGTTCTGCTCCTGCAACAGAGTCAGGTCCTTCATCTGGGGTGAGCGCAGCTGAGATGAGCCTGGGCTTTGTGGAGGTCGGTGTCTCTGGTGCAAGAGTCCTTGGCGGGATGTGAGCAGGTGAAGCAGTTTGGTGCCTCCTGGAAAATGATCAGGCCCAAACTGAGCGCTTGGTCTGAAACCATGAGTTACCCAGAGCCTGAGCCACATCCTGAGTGTCATTTCCAATGTCTCACTCACCTTTGTGCTCACATTAACCTTAATGGAGTAAAATGTCCACCCTCACCTTTGTTCCAGCCATTCAGTTTGCACTGAGCTGATGTGTCCCTCTGGGATAAAAGGTATCCTGCTACAGGGCCAGGAGCAAGGGGAATGTGGCTGATGTATTCACTTTGGTGTCAAACGCCTCTGGGCTTGACTCCTGAGGCTGAGCTGGCTCAGCCCTGTGTGTTGGGATGGGGTCTGCTCGGTTGGTTCACATGGAGAACTAGGGATGTCCCGGGCAGATATTAAGGTTGCTGCACGTTGATGTTGTTGAGATGTTGGCTATAAACCCAGCTGTACCCTTGTGAAACTGCGAGAAGACCATAGGTGGGTGGAGGAAGTCAGAATGTGTGACTAAGGACAGGACAGAATAGGAAAAGCTGTATTTAACCTTTACATGGCTGCATTTTGTTGTGAAAGCAGCTTGGTTGCTGGCATAAATTAACCTTGTTAAAGCAGCTACTCCTATAAGCCTCAGTTTCTCCTACACATGCCCCTGTTGCTACAAGCAGGAGCACAGCAATGGCCTCTCTCCCGTTACACTGTGCTACAGCCCCTCTCCTACCTGGATGCACATCCCTGAGTTCTTTTCTCCTGCAGTCTCCTGCTGCCCTTTCAATCTGTTTTTCATACAGATCCCTCCATCCCTGAGCCGTGTCCAAGCCCATGCTTGTGCTCCAGCAGCTCTGCAGGTGCCGGTGGCACCCCTTGGTGACAGCAGCTTGGTGACAGTTTTGAGCCCGTGTGCTGTGCTCCGCAGCACTGCACCCCGGGACAGGGCCCAGGGATGCAGAGATTTCCCCCTGTGTTTCCCAACAGCTCAGTTTCTTTTCCTGCGGCAGAACTGAGCCTCGTGCAAGCTTTCTGGAAAGAAGCAGCAGAGCCGAGAAGCAGCGAGGGAGCCCTTCCTGGGAGGGACAGTCCCACAGTGAACTTCTGCCGCCGACCCCTCCTTCTGCGGGGAGGGGAAACCTTTCCTCACAGTTATGTCAGAAGAGGGGGGTGCTGAGGAGCTGCTTCGCTGGTTCAAACAGATGGGTTTTGGCCAATTACCAAATGAGTTCTGGTAGTGAATAAGCACTTTTGCCTTGGAAAACTTCCTCCCCCTCCTTGTAGCAGCACAATTCTCCAAGGCTAATGGCCACATTGCCCAGATTCCAGGCGAGCCACCTCGCCTTCCCTCCCCATCCCCTCAGTGCACCATTGCCCAGGGCTGACACAGCTTTTCTTGAGGATGGAGGTCTTCTGGGGGCTATGGATGCCTTTCTGTGGGCAGAAGGACACTGCAACCTCCCAGTCAGAAGCCACGGCATGTTTGCTGATGCTTGGGGGTTGCTCCTCTGTCTTGTGGCTGAATAGCTGGGGTCACACTGAGCACAGTTTGACTGAGGCCATCTCAGATGGGGTTGTGTCGCCTGCTCCTTTGTGGCAAACCAGGAATTTCCCATTGATGTAAGTGAGGATGTGGGTATCCCAACAGCATGAAGACCAATATTTCCTGCCCAGGGCTCTTCCTTGACCCTCCAGGATGACTGCACCCCTATGTGCAACCTGTGTCCATTAAGGAGGCATTTCAAAGGAGGCTCTCTGCCTCCCTTCAGCATCCCACTGCTACACTCCAGGCATAGAATCATAGAATCAGCCAAGGTTGAAAAGACCTTTAGGACCATCAGCTCCAACCTTTACCCCAGCACTGCCAAGTCCACCAGTAACCGATGGCATCAATGTCCTTGCAGAAACTTTGCTGGGGCTCGTTGGTTTGTAAAGACGTCTCTGTTCCTTGGGGCTTTCAGGCTCCTGCTCTGTCTCTGCTCCCTTCTCTTTCACTTTTGCCTCTTTGCTTTTATACATTTGGGTTTTTCTGCATCTGATGTCTGAAAGGGTGATTCCCAGAGTGGGAAAGCTTTCAAGGATGTAATGCAGGCCTTAGGAAAAGTTGTAATTAAACATCTCCATGCAGCTTCCCCTAAAAGATGTGATGGACATTGCATTAAGAGGCAGGGTAAAGCAGAATATCCATACAGCAATATAGCTCTAGTCATATGGAGGCTAAAAATGGGCAGAAAACACTCCCAAGAGTCAGCCCCTGCTGCAAGTCCCTGCACATAATTGTTGTTCTGTGGCATGCCTTGAGCATTGATGTTAAGGGATATTTTGGAGCAGGAACTGGAACTGATCCCAGTGTGCTGTGGCCTTCATGAGAACTCCTGGCAATACTTGTAAATCCCACTGAGCTGCCTTCCCATGGGGACCAGTGATGACGACACTGGGATGCGTGTGTGGGTACGTCCCTCTGGCCTGGGCTGGACAAGGACCTGGTCCACACGGTTCATTCACCATAGAGGCATGGAGTCAGATGCCAGAGGTTTTCACTCTGAAATGCAGTCTTCTTATGAAACGTGGTTTGTGTGATGGGGAATTGGTTTTCCTGCTGTAATCAGCCAAATGGCAGGGTTTGACCTAGGCAGCGGGCTGGAGAGCAGGATGTGAGCAGAGAGGAAAAGGGGCAAACAGTATGGGCTTACCAAGTGTCTCCTCTATCCTTGTGCTGGCTGAGGTTCTGCTTTGGTGAAGAGATTTCTGCAGCAAATGCTCTGCACTCTCATTTTGTATTAAATTGAGAGAAAAAAGTGCATCTAAATCTCAAACATGGGCTCCTTGGGGCCTAAATCACTTCTAAATGTGGGTTTGGGGTTCTGTCACTATGAGGGTGACTTTCCTTTCCCTTCCTTTGGG